>JADRCD010217178.1:0-25874 GCA_019843815.1 Montemys delectorum
ACACACACACACACACACACACACACACACACACACACAGAAATGGAATAAGAAAAAAGAATCTAGACAGAAAGCCAAAGATCTATCTCCCACGGGTAAGAAAGAATGCTGGTAACGGTGGTAGCCCTGACAGTACGACGGTGGCCGCAGTATCTGAACCAACCAATGGGCCAAGTGCTGCCCATGAATTATTAGCTTCACCTTCAAAGCCAACTGAGCTAAGCACAGTGAGTCTGCATACCAACAGACAATGTGCTAGCACGCTGAAGGAGCTCACCCACGGCTATGCAGCAGAGCCAGGACGGCAGTTCCACCGCAGACACCAAGTGAAACTGAGTGGAAGGAAACAAGAGGTCACACACCAGCCACAGGTCCTGAGGTGAAGGAAGAACAGTGAGACATGGTCCCAAAAGGAGCGCAACTTATGGACAGACAAACAGGTGGTGGGTGAGTGGGTAGACAGTGGTAGATTTTTAAGGAAGATGGGTGATCCCATGAAACACTAATTAGGAAGACTAATGGCTGAGAACTGTTTCAGGCAAATTATCCAGGTGAGCAGTGGACATTCAAGAGGAGCTGCCATGGAGGAACTAGAGAAAGGGAGTGGAAGAAAAGAGGGGAGCTGGCTTATCTGAGGGGTGACGAGTAAGAGATGACATGGAGAAGCCTAGTGAGCCTCCTGAGGAGCCAGGAGCCAGATACAGGTCCGATGGCTCCTGAGGGGGCCCTGTGCTGACCTAGGCCTATCAATCTGTAACCTCACCTCCCACCTTTGTTACTGTCTTCTTCCCCTCATACTAGCTTTCCTATGGCTATCAGTAAACTCCAGGAGGGTAAAGGGCGTGTTTGCTGAGCTTTAGGGGACGGGGACTCTACTACCACTCATTGGTGAGGGGGTCAGGAAGGTCTGAAGTGGATGTGGGGAGCAGTTAAGAAAGGATCCAAGAGCATGGTGATACACATCTTTAATCCCAACCAGTGGATTTCTGTGAGTTGAAGACCAGCCTGGTCTACCAAAACAAGTTCCAAGATAGCCACAGTTACAGAGACCTTGCTTCAAAATGAATGAATGAATGAATGAATGAATGAATGAACGAACGAACGAACGAACAATAAAGGACTTGGTCCAACCCTGAGGCTTCACTTATCATAGGTCCCTCAGGAAAAGACCTCAGGGAGAGACTCGGCATTTGCTTGGGGAAAATGGAGTACGGAATGAAATATTCTCTAAGAACAGAGAGCTGAGAAAAGGCTAGGGTTTGGCTTTAAGAGTCACTGGTGACTTCTATAAGGATATCATTCACATAAACATGGATTAAAATACACAGTATGAATTTGCTACCGTGATCTCTTGCAACTGCCAAACTGCTCAGGATTTCTGCTAGCTGTTTCCTACTTTACCTTCTGGGCCAGTGTGTCTATTACAGTGGCTTCAACAGGTCCACTGTGATCCTGGCTTCCTTCCTTTCCTTTGAAGTCTGTACCACATCTCTTCCCAGTTTAAAGTGCAACAACAGCTGGTCACTAAGGGCTTTGACCAAGACTCCTAAATGCACAGCAGAGCCTAGAGACTCCACCCCAGCCTTGCCGGAGGTACCTCAAGAACGAATGGCTTCCCACATACACCTCTGTGCCTTGGCACCAGCCATACTTCTGCCTGGAACACCTCCAGCTCATCCACATCCTTCCTCTACACGTCTCACAGCTTCCCACTTCCCGAGGCCTATTGCTTTCTAAATGGAATCTCACCCCCTCAACACTCATAATCTACTCTCTGCCATACACTGCAAGGTCCCTTCTCTTACTCCAGAGATGCTCTGCTCGGGAAGGTCCTGCCTGCGGTTCATAGCTATCTCCAGGCCCTGTAAGGATGCCTGTCCACAGAGTTTGCTCTGTCCTGGGTAAACAGCTGACTAGCACTGCTCTGTCCTCGACAGATGCACAGCACAGCCAGCCGAGTGTGATTGCATATGGTCCAGCTTCCCTGCACACTCAATGTCTCTGGGAAATCTTTGACTACTGAATATGGGCCGTGTCTTTGTCCATTGTATCCCCAACACTCAGCACATGGTGGATGTCGAATGGTATCTATCACACTGTTTTCACCAAAGACACCAAAAATTCTAGTTTTAAAGCACATATGTACTTTACTATGCTAGTTGCTGATTAGCGAGGAGTCTTCCTAGATCGATCTCTACCTTATTTGTAGAGGTTAAGGTCTCTCTCGCATTTGAACTTAAAGCTCACCCACCATAAGGCTAGTCTGGCTAGGCATCTTGCTATGGTGATGCCCCAACTCCACCTTGAGAGCACCAGGATTATGGGTAGGCAGCCACACCCACTCAGAACTACACATGGCCAGGAACCTGAGTCTATTCCTCAAGCTTACACAGTAAGTGTTTTAGCTGCTGAGCCATCTCCCAGCCCTGAAGACACTTCTTCAAAGTTAAAGCCACTTCTACTGGCATAGACAGCATGGAAATTCATGCTGGCAGAATCACTGTGGGGAAATTGCCCCTTGTGACATCGGTTTTTTTTTCGTATGAATTCTAATACTGAGATGAGCAGAACTTTCCACTTGAGTATTTCTAAAATTCTCCATGTTTTTCAACAGAGTTCACTAGACACACTAAACAATCCCAGTGTGCTGCAGGAGACTGACAGCACTGACTGTCAGAAGCACAAGGCTGAGGAGTCTACTAAGTGCACCTGTGGATCACCCCCAGCTCTCCCTAGTACCGCTCTCTCTGCTTGTAGACGCTACACTGAGAAGTAGAAATCTTTCAGGTCAGGACTGAAAAGACATGAGGAACAAGAAGGCAGCTGGGAGAGGCTCACCTACGTATGAGGGAGCCTGGTCTAATAGACAGTCTATTAGTGCAACAGCTAAGCTCTGGTACCCAGAATTTGTGAAAACTAACTCAAGGGCCATCACACAATCTAAATGCTGAAGCCAGGGACGGGTGACTCATGCCCATAATTGTAGCAGCTCAGGAGGAGTACTGCTGTGAGTTCAAGGCCATTCTGTGCTACCATAGTAATAGCCTATCTTTAAAAAACAAAAATCTGAGTGTTAAGCCCCAAAGCTATCAAAGCTCAGACATGTCCTTTAGTAAAGGAATTTTTTGTTGTTGTTTTTTGTTTTTTGGGGTTTTTTTTTTTTTTTTTTTTTTTTTTTGAGGCATTGAATCAGACAGACAGCTGGCCGCCAGAGGTAAAAAACAATGAGGAACAAAAGGTGAACTCAGGACCAGAGTTTTAAAACAACATATCAACCTTGTTCCCCAAGGAGGAAGAAAGGAGATAAGCACTCAGGCACATGAGCAAGTCCCCTGCCACACAGGGGCAACAGGAAGCTAGAAAGGCAGAGCCAGCTCTGCAGTCAGAAGCATAAACTGCCTGTGGAGCACTGGGGCTCAGGGCTCAGCACCCACTTCTGGCAGCTCACCTGAAACTCCAACTCTGGTGGATCCAATGCCCTCTTCTGATCTCCAGAGAAGAGCACCTACATTCACATTCACATTCACACACTCGCGCACACACATACACGGGGGGGGGGGGGGGGGGGGGGGGGGGCGGATATTTAAAGGAATAATCTTTCATAAGACCCGAACAAGTTCAAAGCAGACAAAACCCCAGCACTTAGAAGAGAGAGTAAACAGAATGTCCTATCCATAACTAAGAAGCTCTCCACCTGCAGGGAAAGGGGAACAATATTCTCCTCCAATAGAGTGCCACCGGGGACATCAGCCACATCCAGGGCAGGCCTGAAACACTCGGCCAACACACAAGAGACTACATGGCATTTTTGTGCACTTTTGGTTTTATTGTGTTTGTCTTAGTGTTTCCCTGGGTTTTTTTTGGTTTTTTTTTTGTTCTGTTTTGACTTATGTTTTGGTTTGCTGTTGTTGCTTCTGAGAAAGGGAAATTGCATAAAGTTTCATCCCTACAGGCATTGGGAAGATCTGGTGTGGGGGGGGGAATACAGTATATGAAAAAAATGTTTTAAAAGAATAAAATCTTTCTTTTATCAAGCCTTATTTTTTGTTAAGAAATGAACTGAGAAGCAGCTGTGGAGTGGTTTCCTCAGCCAGTTTAACTCCATCTGCGGAAATACAATGTTAAACCTCAATGAAGTCAGCTCTGACTTTACCCAGGCGCTTGGTCCTAGCCCAACAGGTACTGAACCCAAACCTAATGTGGGTCCCAATTGCATTGCTTCCCCTGAACAGCTCAAGCTCAGCCTCAGTTTCACTCACTGGTAAACCACAGTGGGTTGCCTCATGGATTGTGTTCAACTTATTTAACAAGTCCACGAGACTCATAGCAACAACTGTTATATTTGAGATTTACAATCTAAGTTCTTTGTGGGGCAAGGGATTTTAAAATGTCATGTATCATTGAAACACGTGCACTTCAAGACTGACCTTGAGTAGTCAACAAACTGATTTGCAAAAGTCAGCTTCTAAGAACTATTATATTTATTTGCCATAAATAGTTCCAAAGAATCCTTTAAAAAGATATATTAGCATGGCAAACACTCCAGGTACTTGTACTTAGTGCTGTTTTCAAAGGCTCTGAGACATCCAACTGTAGGTTCCAGCTGTTACACATGCCACCACATCTGCAATATTTCTAGCCACTGTTCTCAGGAGATCAGATCAAGCTTTCTCAAGTATTTGAAAGAACAGGTCTTACTTGTATTTACTGACTGAGCTTTCACTCATAGGGAGAATCCTAGGTTCTTCTCTGGACTATCACTATACAATGATGGCAACCATCTGGACTCACGGGAGCTTCCAAAGTGAGAAATTGGGCACCTTGAAAGCTGCGGTGGACTTCTAGGATTCTGATGAACAGGGTAAAAACGTGTGGTCATAGGAAAATATAAATGGTACTGAAGACCGTGCCTCCAAACCAACAACAGGAATAATGAACCAGTGTCCCGAAGCACCTGCCAGCTTATCTCCTTCGGCATTCTTCAAGCCAAGCATTGAGTTCAGCTTTGAAAGCAGGAGGATAGGCCTGGAGAGGTGGCTTGGTTAAGAGTTCTTCCAGAGCAGGGCAGTGATGGCGCATGCCTTTAATCCCAGCACTTGGGAGGCAGAGGCAGGTGGATTTCTGAATTCGAGGCCAGCCTGGTCTACAGAGAGTTCCAGGACAACCAGGGATATACAGAGACACCCTGTCTCAAAAAACCAAAAAGAGTTCTTCCAGACCATACCAGGTGGTTCACAAATGCCTGTAACTCCAAGTCTGACACCCCACAGATACCTCCACACACATACATATGTTATTTTTAGTATCTTTAAAGGGAAAGGTAGGAAGGAGTAGAAATAGTTCAGAGGGTAAGAACAGTTGCTTTGCAAGCATTAAGGACAAGATTCAAACTCCTAGCGCCCATGTTAACAAGGGTTGGAGACACACAGATCCCAAAAGCCCAAAAATATAAGGTTTTTTGGCTCACTAAAGAGACCCTGTCTTGATGCCAGGCAGAGATTGACCGAAAAAACCACCTGACATTCTTCTCTGGCCAGCACACCTATGCACATTGCTGTACATGCATACACACACACTCAGCATACACCACCACTTACCCACAGACACACTAAATGTGTGTGTGTGTGTGTGTGTGTGTGTGTGTGTTTAAGCACCTAAAAAAGACCAAGGGGACTGTAGTGTAGCACAGCTGAAGGGCTGATACAGCTACATGAAGCAGCTTTGGCACTGATCCCCAACATTGCATAAACCTGTGTAGTTGTGCATGTCGGTAACATCCGCCCCCACCCCATACACATACTAGAGAGATGATAGAGTAGATCTAAGTTCAAGGTCATTCTTAGACACATTGGGAATTAGAGGCCAGCTTTGGGCTCTATGAGTCCTTGTCAGGAAAGAAAAAGGAAATGAAAGGAAAAGAAAAAAAGGGAAAGGAAGGGAGGGGAGGGGAGGAGAGGGGAGGGGAGGGGAGGGGAGGGGAGGAGAGGGGAGGGGAAGGGAGGGGAGGGGAAGGGAAGGGAAGGGAAGGGAAGGGAAGGGAAGGGAAGGGAAGGGAAGGGAAGAGAAGGGAAGGGAAATGGGAGAGAGGAAGTCTGTCTCCCCCACCTCCTCCACCGCAGGGTTTTGCAGCATACAGTCCATCCTCCCACATGCAGGCTCACTTCTCCCAGGCCTTCCAATTCTAAAAGTACTCACCGAGTTTTACACCTCCTGCTCTATGCAAAGCTAAGAGGGTCAAGTTGACCACCACAGATTTATAATATAGAACGTCACAAATGGAAACCATGAACCAAAGGAGGAGGTAAAGAAAAGGGACTAACCTAGAGAATACAAACAGGAAGGAGACTCCATAACCTCACTAGCAGCAGACAGAAACACCCAGGCACCGTGTCCTACACCTCACCCTACGCAACCTCAGCATGGACCACACAGGTCATTTGTGGTGGCCACAGGAGGGAACGGAAAACACAGAAGAGAAAGGAACTTCACTGTAGCAAGGCATTACATGGATCAAGGAAGTGAGCAGAAAACAGATAACAGCCCTTGGTTCATTCCTGGTCATAAAGCCATAAAGCAGGTGAGTAGACCAGAAAAAAGGAATCTGCAGCCCGCCCCAGGGAGCTTCGGGGCTAAGGAGCAGGCAGAGGCGTTCACACTGCCTCCATCTGTAACCCAGTATGTTTACAGTTCCTGTATTACCATGCCACTTGTTAGACAGGAGTTCATATAGATTTGTAATTTTCTTCTAATGTCATGTAGTTTCTGTACCCCAGGGGCTCCTATTCACGAAAGATAAGACTTTCTTTTAGCTATTAAAAAAAAAAAAAAATCTGGAGCCCCATTGACAAGGCTTTCCAGACAGGCCCCACACACCGCACATGACTCAAACGAATGATGCTTTTACAGCCTTTCAGGTTGATGCCTGTCGTTTCTTGAGGTTCCCTGACCCACTAGTATGGAGTTTTGGAATTCTCTTTGTTTTCTGAATCTTTACCATTCAGTTCAGACTCCAGTAGAGAATGAACTGAAATTTCATGCCACCCTCTGGTACCAGAAGACAGTCAGCTAGAACTCCAGATATGACCCCTGTCAGAGACTCAGCTTTTCTCTCCACTGAGAATTGGTGGTTAGTTCCCCTGTCTAGTACCCCGATTAGCTTCCCTAAACTTCTACTTCCAGTATGAGATGAAAAAGTTTACCTTAGGCTTGACATCTTCAGTTTTTATTTTCATTGCTACAGATTCTGGCAAGTAAAACCCTTACTACCCTTGAAATATAGTTAGTAAAATTTAAAGCACTCCAGAATATTGCTTTTTCCTTTGACCAACTTTTTCTGGCTAGTTTTCAACAGTTTTAAAACCAATGAATCAAAACAAACCTTTATTTAAAGAAAGAAAAAGATAATCTAAGTCAACAGTTCACCCTGCTATCCAAGGAAGCATTTGGACAGTCTATCCACATAAGGATAAATGCAGTTTTATTAAAGAAAACACAATGGCTCTACACTTTCCAAATATTGTTCAGTGTACACATAAGGAATCCAAAGGGGTGGGAGAGGTAACGGGGTCTCTGGGGAAGAACTACTGTGGTTTGCTCAAAAGTTGGACTCAGGCAGGGCCTGAGCTGGGCCCATGCACCTGCTTTATCTTGTCCAAGGTAAAGCAGCTTGAGGACTGGCAGACAGGGCAACATGAAGATAAAATCCTGATAAGGGCTGTGGTGATTGAGCTCAAAATAGCTCTGTGTGTGTGTGTGTGTGTGTGTGTGTGTGTGTGTGTGTGTGTGTTTTCAAGAGAGAGAGACAGAGAGAGACAGAGAGAGACAGAGACAGTCAGAGACAGAGAGACAGAGACAGACAGAGGGAGAACGGAGTTTCTTGGTGTAACAGCCTTGGCTGTCCTGGAACTCACAGAGATGTGCCTACCTCTGTCTCCCAGGGGCTGGTATTAAAGCTGTGCACTACCATACCCAGCTCAAAATAGCTTTCATCAGGCTTTGGAGATGTCCTGGTCAATAAAGTGCTTGCTGTGAAGGGGGAAAGACCTGAGTTCAGATTTCCAGCATCTGCACTCATGTACCAAGACAGACATACAAACACAGACAGACAGAAAGACACACACAGATACACACACACAGATACACACACACACACACACACACACACACACACACACACACACATACACGTGCATGCATCCACTATTCCAAAACTGATCTCAATTTGCCTGGAACTTCAGATGCACTGTGTATTCTTCTGGTCTTTGGTTTTCTTGCTATTTGAGTATATTTTAACACCCATGTGTTACCAGTTACAAAACCAAAGAGATTACACTCCTAGCTACCTGTACCTCAAATAAAATGGCTTAATTGGGTAATGCAATTTTCTCTAAGGAATCCCTATTTACAAAAAAATAAGAGCACCAAAATTCTTGGCAAAAACATTTTATTTTGCAGCTAGTAAGGATGCTTGCTACCAAGCCTGGTGTCCTGACCTCAATTCCTATGACTAGCATGTAGAAGAAGTCTTCTCATTTCAACATATGCATGGTAATTATATGCATATGCACCATTACATGAATGTACACACACAAAATAAGTAAGTCAAATGTTATTTTTTATTTTCTCACATTAAAAAACTACTAATACCAGAGGCTGGAGAGATAACTCAGGAATTAAGAACCTCTTGCAGAGGACCTGGATTCAGTTCCGAGCAAGCACATGGTGACTCACAACCATCTCAAACTCCAGTTCCAGGGGCTCCAACATGTTCCTCTGTCTTCTGTCTCCTGTCTCTGCAGACATGGGGCCTACAAACATGCAGATAATACTCATACAAATAAATATGTAAATATTTAAATTAATTAATCAATTAATTTTTAAAATAACAAAATAATCTATTTTCTTTGTTAGTTTTGAAACAGAGTTTCTCTGTGTGGCCCTGGGGGTGGGGGTGGGGTGTCTCTGTGTAGCCCTGGCTGTCCTGGAACTTGCTCTTCAGAGCTCTGGAGACAAGGCTGGTCTCCAACTCAAAGGTGTGCCTACCTCTACCTCTGCCTCTCTTAAAGCTCTGCCCCACCACCAGCCAACTTCCCAGAACAATCTAAAAGTGAGATGATTCTAAACACGAAGTGACGGGATTTCTTCCCAACAGTCCCGGCCGCCTGTGCTGAACTACCAACCTCTACTCTGCACAATGAATTCCTGCCTTTTCATTAAATTTCAGAATACCCTCACTGTTAAGAATTTAGATGTCAGTTTCCCCACAAAAGACTTCCTAGTTTATGGGTTCAAATCACTGAGAGGAGACTAGAATGGAGGGCTCTGACCTATTCAATTTATTAGCCCACTGATGGTCCACTGGCCTTTCAGAGAAATGATACAAAGTTTCAGGGTTGCCATGTCGCCTAGATGGAGGAAGGCTGTATCTTTTTTTTTTTAAGATTTATTTTATTTATTTTATGTGTATGAGTGCACTGTAGCTGTACAGATTGCCATGAGCTATCATGTGTGTAGCTGCTGGGAATTGAACTCAGGACCTCTGCTGGCCCAGCTCTCTCTGGTGTAATTCACCGTAGCTGTCTTCAGACACACCAGAAGAGGGTGTCAGATCTCATTAGGGGTGGTTGTAAGCCACCATTTGGTTGCTGGAATCCGAACTCAGGACGCTTACCCCCTGAGCCATCTTGCCAGCCCGGAAGGCTGTATCTTGTCCTGGAACTTCTCTGTCTCTGCCTCCTGGCCACCAGGAAGGAGGTGATCAACTTCACTCCGATTCTCCCTGCCACCATGAGCCCACTGAAACCATGAACCAAAATAAAACCTTCCTCCTAAGCAATCCCATCGATGCCCTGAAACAACACATGTAGCCTCCATGGAATGGCAGAGAACCTAAGTATCTGACAAAAACTATAGGACGAACAATCTCAAGATGGGTGACAATTTCAACCGGTATCCATAACAGACAATTCCATACCTCACTGACCATCTATTACATGACCAGAGCCTCTGGTAACCAATGTATGTGGAGCATCCATATGACAGGAATTTCATAGACCACAGTTTATAAACTGTGGGTTGTAATTCGACATGGGAGTAGTCAAGCAACTGAATGGGGGAGGCACCAAAAAACTGGCAACAATAAAGTTTCTGAAAGGACAACTACCAAAAACTAACTAAAACCCAAGTATATAATAAACCCATAGTGCTCTCAGCTACACTCAGCCATGATGGATCGTAGCACTTGCTACAATCTTGGTTCCAAACACAGGGCATGTGCACTTTGTACTGTGCATGATGTCACCCATGTAACCCCAAAAATGCTGTTTGAAACCCCTTGGTTCAGATTCAAGACTAGTGTATGCTGTTCCAGGGGCATTTGCATTGCACTGTGCCCAACTCTTATAGAAACACCATGGTTTAGAGTAAACAAATGCAACAGTTCTGTACTGTAGTTTGTAGGCATGTGAATACAGAATTATATCTTTGAATGTGGTTTTGATTTTTTTTTTATTTTGTTTTTTCAAGACAATGTTTCTCTGTATAGCCCTGGCTATCCTGGAACTCACTCTATAGACCAGGCTGGCCTCGAACTCAGAAATCCTGCATACCTCTGCCTTCCAAGTGCTGGGATTAAAGCCATGCGCCACCAATGCCCAGCTGTAGTTTTGATTTTTAAAATTGCTATTTGTGGGGGCTGGTGAGGTGACTCAGCGAGTAAGAGCACTCCAGGGGTCCTGAGTTCAGTTCCTAGCATCCACATGATGGCTCATGGCCATCTGTACAGCTACAGTGTACTCATACACATAAAATAAATAAATAAATCTTTAAAAAAAATGCTATTTGTGGGCTAGGGATGTAGCTCAGTTAGTACAGTGCTAGGCTAGCAAGTAGTAAGCCCTGGGGTGGATATCATGGACCACTGAGTAGACCCTCTGGGTAAACACCACAGTAATCCCAGCACTGGGAACTGGAAGTAAAGATAATGGGGTCAGGAGAATCAGAATTTCAAGGCCATCCTTGGCCACCTAGTTCAACACTAGCATGTGTTATAAGACTCCCCCTTCCCCCTGCCAAGAACAGATACATAAGCAAAATTTGCTGAGATGAAATAAACTGGGGGGGGGGGAGATAAAATCTGGAGTGTAAAAAAATAAATTAAAAAAAAAAAAAGCAAAAAAAGAAAAGAAAGAAATAGTCCTAAACATATTTCTGCAATTAGAAAAATGTTGTGTGTGTGTAAGCCTATGTGAGTTTATATGAATCACACATACACAGGTGCCCATAGAAGACAGAGGGTATCATTTCCCCTGGAACTACACTTATGACCTATGATGTATGTGCTAGGAGTCAAGCCCAGGTCCTCTCCAAAAGCACTCCATACTCTAGCTCTTACGAGCCACAACTCTATCCTTTGGTACTAAACATTTATACAAAACCATGGTCTCAGCACTTTGAGCAAATGTTTGAACTACATACTCACTTGACAGAAGAACAGAGACACTAAAGAGTTTCTTAGGTGAAAAGAGAGTCATGGCTAGAGAAATCGGGTACCAGATACCGAGCAATCACACTGGCAAATACAATGTGCACGGGACCTCTTGAGAGGCTGTAATCTGGTGGGCAAGCTGGGTGATGAGTTTCTGTTACTCAAAGGAATAAATAGACAACACTTTCAAATATGCATTACAAGAGCTCATGTTACAAAAAAAAAAAAAAGTAAAATACAAACATATAGGCTTTAGAAAAGACAAAATGTTTCTTTAAAAGGTGGAGGAAATAACTAATCCAAACAAATAAAAGACCTTCTGTAATCTACCCAAATAAGCTATTTCTAAAATTCAGTGAGTAAATATAAACTTGATGATGAAAGACAGGAGAAAATATCTTTTTAAAAAAATAATAAGAAATAAATAGCTGTTAAGATAGTAAAATTATTGACAGCACCAACCAGCCAGATATAGCTCAGTGGGAGGTAAGGAATGAAACCTGATGGCTACCCTCCTGCCAGAGGTGACATCTTCTCCACTGACTTCCTTTATACGCCCCTATGCAAAATTCAATATATTCTATCATCATTGTTCGTTAATTACTGTATCTCTGTAATATGCTTATTTAGTATATGTGTGTAGGCAAATGCTTGCGGGTGTGTGTGTGTGTGTGTGTGTGCGCGTGCGTGCGTGAGAGTGTGCAGGTTAGAAGACAACCTGTCTATCTGTGTCTGTCTCCTCCCAGTGTGTGAGTCCCGGGCTTTTGCGGGTGTGTGTGTGTGTGTGTGTGTGCGTGTGTGTGTGTGTGTGTGTGTGTGTGTGTGCGTGTGTGCGTGTGCGTGTGTGCATGTGCGCGTGTGTGTGTGTGAGCGCGTGCAGGTTAGAAGACAACCTGTCTATCTGTGCCTGTCTCCTCCCAGTGTGTGAGTCCCGGGCTCTTGCTGTTGAAGCCTCCAGTAGTAAAACTCACTAAATTTCAAAGACTCTGAAGCCTCAGCACGTGCCCTGCATATTTATACAATTGATCACAGGCAAGCACTTGCCAAAGGCTTCTAGAACATTTCTTCCATATTGCTCAGAGATGGAATGAAGCAAGGGGAGGGGCCACTAGGCAGGACGCTCAGGTCTAATGACACACCTGGCTTGCCTCTTTGCCAAATGCTCAGCTAACCAGAACTCTATGGTGCCCCGAGGCCGACTGGAAAAATTCCTTCCCTGCCAAGCACTCTGGAATCACTCTGCACAACCCCAGCCCATCCACAGGGTGGACAGTCAGCAGAAAAGGAAGGCAGGCAGGAGACTGGCAATGGAGGTCAGAGCCAGTTGTTATGGAGATAATGGGGGAAGGGGATCCTCAATGATGTCCCTTAGATCAAATGGAGAACAAGGACCAAGACAGAATAGCTTGGTGTCCAATGAAGCTGCCTTTCCAAAACACTGCATTGGACGTATTTGCCTACAAGTTTGTTGACCAGCCAGCCTTTGGCTCCATTAGCAAAACCCGCTTAGCAAAATACCATTAGCAAAAGCCTAAGGGATAAGTGAGGAAGGATACAGGTTCACTGTAAAACAGGTTTACCAGAGACCCTGAATCTCTCCTGAAAGATGGGCAGCAGGAAACAGGAAATGCCAGTCTTCCCAAGGTCTTTCCAGGCTCCTGCACACACAGTTGGTCTGCCCCTCAGCCGACGCACAGCTTCACTCATGCTTCTCTGAACACGAGGACCAAACACCTACTCCCCAGGCAGCATCTGCCTAAACAGTGTGTGCCTGAGCTCTACCACATGAGCATCAAAGCTGGGAATGCCTCCTGAAGCCCCAAGAGTTTGGGAAGCAGAGGTGACCAAGCCTCCCTCAGGTGGCCTCTCTGATCCTAACATCAGAGGACCTGTGGGCAAATTGGTCTTCCTATTGAAAGCATCTATCTGCTTGTCAGGTGTGATGGCAAAAACATCAACATCAATGACATCAGCTGACCCTGCTGTCGTTTTGTAAGAGTTCAATCCTGTAATTTTATCATCTGTCCAAGTAGGACTCTACCATCAGACCCTCAAATGACAGGTAGACATCCTTTTAGCTGGCATGTTCGTGGGGAACATTTGTTATAAAATGGGAATCAATTTTGGTTCCCCTTTGTCTCCTTAGAGGAAGGTTCTCAGCAGGGATCGTGCCTGGAAAGAAGCAGATCCTGGCCAATACAACCAAAGGTCCTAGAAGCCTTTGGAAAGGGGCACACATAACATCACCCACGACATGCACGACACCCAAAATGTAACATACAACACACACAAAATTCACCAGAAAATATCTAAGATACAAACCAAAAAACTACAACATATATAAAACATACAAAATACACAAAGTTGGAGCGCTCTAGGGCAGTATCAGGAATAATTTCCTGCAATAGGAAGACATCTGAAGAAGAGGTTACAGGCCAGGGCCCCGTCCTGACAAACACCACTGAACTTTTCAGAGTCCATCTTCTGTGTCTTCTGCACCTAAAGAAACAAACACATTCCTCACAGATCATGGGCTGCTCCGTGAGGTAGCTAATAAGATAATCTGTTACAGGAAGCTTACAAATCCATTTAAATGGATTTTAATTAATGAATCAATCCCTGAGCCAATGAAAAACTAGATCCAAAGATAGTAAGCAATACAAAGATTTCTAACCCCAGCCTCGAAGCTACACAAAAAAGAAGGGTGTTTTCTGCTTAATGTAATACAATAGTAGTAACAACAAATAGTATCTCAGTTCAGTACCCAAGCAACCTGAGGTAAAAGCTCCTCTATGGTTAGATAGTACCTGCCCCACCTGAGTAAGGGAAACAGATTTCTGAATGGTTTCCACTCAGTTAACCTAACATGGGGGGGGGGGGGGTTGTTATGTACCAAGCTGACATCAGGAACATCTAAGATCAAATAAACCTGTGTCTTTCACAGTCCTTCAATGTGGACAGAATATTACCTATGCACCCCAAACACAAGTGACGGCGTGCATAAATGGCCCTTCGCCCGGCTGTGTGCTAAACAGTAAGCTGGCTTCCAGTCCCCAGAACCAAAAATAAAATAAAATAAAAATCTAGGCAAACTTTCTCATTTGCTCCAATTTTTTTTCTTTCTAGGGACTGACAAGAGCATCTGCCCTTTCAGAATGGCTGCTGGGGGTGAGCTGGAAACAGTCCACCCTTGAAAGACAGGGCTTTACATTTGGTATTTATTTATTTATTTCTCAGTGGCTTCTCACTGGCCTGCTGACCCCACTCTATTTTTAGAATCCAATCAGAATTTCTAAGGACAGACTATTCCATAAAACCTTTACCAGGGAGACAAAGGTCTCCTTCAGATCCTTTTTTTTTTTTTAAAAAAACAAAATCTGCGACCAATACCAGTTATCAGAGGGGAACCATGAAAGGCTCCAAAAAAGGCAAGCTTGGCATTCAAACACTTTCCAAAGTTTGGGAACATCCTATCAAGGCACACTGACACACAGAGTGAGAGTCCCTCCTGGCATGGACCCTGACTCTGTGCAGAGGGAAGGCTACAAAAAAAGAAATGCAAGTCGCAGCCTCAGAGCCAGGGCGCCTAGAGACTGTGTCTTGTTTCTTCCTCACTCCTTCAGGATAGTTCACAAAACAGTTTGATTCAGCAAGCAAGAAACAAATGGAAGACTGGCTGAGATACTGCAAAAGGACAGCCACAAAAGACTGCATCAGGAAATCAACTGCAGGAAAAAAAAACCAGGATACAGGCCAGAGCTTAGGCAGAGAGGCTGTTGGGCTTCCCCTACCTCGTGTGTGTGTGTGTGTGTGTGTGTGTGTGTGTGTGTGTGCGCGTGTGTGTGCGCGCGCGTGCACGCGCGCATGCAGAGGGAGGATGTATCTGTTTGCTCCTCTCTCTCCCTCTCTGTTTCTCTGTGGCCAGTCTCTCCCCGACAAGGGGAATAAACAAAAGAACTCTGCTCCTGAGCTCCCAGGTTTGTGAACTCTGGTGCCATGTGCCAGTGAGTTGCTGCAGCAGTTCTGGGGATTTAGTCTGTGCCTTTTGGGCTGGGTTGTGCAGGACTCTACAACAAATCAGGGAGTGTCAATACAGCCTGAGATTCAGAGCGAGACCACAAATTATAAACAGTTTCAGCAAATTGACTCGAGAGCCTTTGTTCCTCAGACACCCATGCAGGCAGCGGAACCTCCCCACCGCTACAGCCCGGGACTGGGAAAGGAAGTCGTTGAAGCCTGGATTTCCTGCTTTTACTTGTAGCCAAGAACTATGAGGCTTGTAGTGGTTTCAGGAACTGACTCATCCCATGATTCATGGATAAGATACTGCCTTTAATATGTGTCTGACCCAAAGACTGGGGAACTTCAAAACCAATCTGAAGTCACACTCCATTCTTACAGTACAAATGACTATTTAGGGCAAAATAAACAGGACACCAGATTACCATTCCTTAGGCAGAGGCAGGGAAAGTGAAGAACATCATGTGGCACGGTGATCAGAGTTTAATCCACAGGCTGTGACTTGACAACAGCCCAACTTCCCCAAAGTGGATAACAGGTGGGATAGGGTTATTTTCAGACATCATTCCCCTAGATGTAAAAATAGATTTAGCAGAGCAATATTTTAATTTAGGCTCATGTGAGGTTGAGACTCCATATACCCAAGATGTGCAGAAGCACATGGCTGGATGGAACTGGTTGAGAAACAGACCCAGAGGTTAGCTGACAAATGACCAATGGGTAACAAACACTCATGTATGCAGGAGGGCTGCACTTTATTCCTATTCTTAACTGACCAGACTTCTTTCCCTTCTGCACATACACAGGCATATATATATGCCTATATATGCAATCCAGGACTTACGAGCAATGTTCTGCAAAGGAACAGCCCCCACACTCGTACAAGTAACCCTAATTACACTCACTGGGTCACAAAAAACACCAAAGTAGGGAGGGGCTTTCTGGGAAGAAAGGGTTCGGTGAATAAGAAGGGTGTTGAGGGTTTTATTGAGGGTGTAGATTATCAAAATACATTATAGATGCATGGAACTGTCAAAGAATAGATTATAAAACTGTCAGGACTGTAACTTTGCACTTCTGATGCTCCCCTAACAATCTCCACCAGTTTATCAGCACAGACAAATCCACTGGGGGGAAATTCTCAGCTCCATGCCCAATAACCCATGGATCCTGGGGTCTCCTCCCCAACACCAACCCAGAACAAGAAGCACGAGGCAAGTTTCAAAAGTGGTTTTCATAGGCGCTTACAGATATCAGTACAAGCTGGGTTGCACAGAGGGAAAGAGAGGACAGGGAGGAAAGAAAACAAGGGCACAGGCTGGATGGGAGATCGTGGAGAATAGGTGACTAGGCGAGGCCAAAGTGCAGGACTGGCAGGCGCTGGGCAGCAGGGCTCCTCCATCAGATTTCCTGAGGTGACGTCAGTGGCTCCTATCCAGAGTTCTCTCTGACAGCTTTCAGCAATGCCTCCTGTAGCTTCCACTGTGCTGGGAAACCACGGGGCGGCAAGGAAAATTCCCTCCAGGCAAAGATTTGCCCGTGAATAAGAGAGTCTACACCTACTTCTGGGTGCACATGGAGTAAAAGGGCACAAACCAGGTAACACTGTACCCACAGCATACGTCAGAGGGGCCATTAAAGGAAGTGTGAAGTGGGGGACATTAAATGTGTATGACCAGGGAGGTCAGCTCTGTTGGAGTCACTAGCTCACGCGGCTTCTAGGCTGCACTGCACTGCCCTGTGGCTTTGTTTTGCCAACAAGAAAGAATCCGCTAAAGCTGAAAGGCCAAGCACCAACTGAAGAGACGATAGCTAGTTCTTTTAAAAAACGAGCCTTCTCCCTCCACACACACACCTTTTTCTACCTAAGTAATGTACCAACATGGACCTGAAACAATTTCCAAGAAGCAGAGGCAGGAATGACTAAGAATAAGTTAAGTAACAAGCTTGTTAAATGAAAAATACATACTCGCTTGTGACAAATAGGGCCTGCTAGCACATTCTCATAGTAAAGCAATAGCCGTGCTCCTGGAGACCTGCCGGGAACTACAAAGTCAACATTTTTTACTTATAAAGATAATAAGTTAGTGATAAATTCTTTAAATGACTGAAGCATTAAATATATTCTATTTTAAATACTTTGAACAGAGGACTTACAGACTTAATCCAGTATTTACTGAACAGATGTATGTAAATGGCCCCAGTAGCATCTTCAAATTAAAGTCTGCAGTACGTAGGACCCAAAATGACCATGGAGTGAGTGAGGCATATCCCCTGGGCTTGGTTCAGTAGACGGGAGGTGAGACACCTACCAGGCAAACACGGGGAAGGAACGTTGGTCTCTGGAGTTAAATCATGAACCACAGTTAAAAAAAATAAATAAATAAAAAATAAAAAAATAAATAAATAAAAAAAACAAAAACAACTTCAATATGGGGGATGGGGAATGTTTGGTAGATTTGGACACTGGGGGTGGGGGTGGGGAGGGAGGGGATTACTATATAGCCCCAAGCAGGTCTCCTAGCTATCCTCCTGCCTCAGTCTCCTAAGTGGCTGGGACTGCAGGCACATGCCACTGAGCCTGACTAGAGGTTATCTTTAGGAAAACACAGGTTAACCAGCAGATGTGAGGAAATGGCAAAGGAGACCCAAAAGAGCCAGGCACGGGAACATACACATATGTAGTAGACATATATGCAGTGAGGTCCAATTCCAAACCGGAGCATGGTATCAGAGACCCTGGCTAAAATAAAAGTGTGACCTCAAAATTCTTCCCATAGAAGATACATAACTGCAGAGACACTAGTCGTCAACCTTAAGAGTTCACCAGAGGCTGATCATGAAGGAGGCACAGGGTACGAGGAAGGTGTACACAGGACACAGGAAGCAAGGAAAGCCACCACTGCTGTGAGCATGAGTGAGTGACCAAAACAGATTTAGACACATCAGACAACCTAAATTCTAAGACTACAAAATCGAAAAACAGAGAACAGCAGATACGGCAGAAAACTGGTAGATACTCGCCTAAGTAAGGCATGGGGTTGGGGGTGACTGCCTTCCTTTTAAGGAAATGGAAAGCAAGATTAAACAACCAGCTGGCGAAAGTATCTTGTTGCAATGGCATTCTAACTAAAGTAACTGAAATACAGGATATGGGGTGGAAATATGGCGTATCCATTTGTAAAGTCAGCAAGCATAACCATTCATGTTCCCATTGTGAGACAGAGCAGACATTACGTGCATGTCAAACAAAAAACTTAAATAACTGGGGGCAGAGCAGGCTCGGCCATCTGACTCACAATGGTCAGTTCACAACTGCCTGTAACTCAAGCTCCGAAAGATCGAATGCCTCGGGCCTCTGCAGGCACCTGTGCACACACACTCACACACAGAGAGGACGTCAGATCTCATTACGGATGGTTGCGAGCCACCATGTGGTTGCTGGGATTTGAACTCAGGACCTCTGGAAGAGCAGTCAGTGCTCTTAACGACTGAGCCATCTCTCCAACCCCAAGACACATAATTTTTAAGAAAAAAAAAAAATTAAACCAATCCAAAACAGATCAGACTCCAGATTTAAGAGCTTCTAGATCTCTCAGTTGCTGAAATACAACACAGAGCAGAGAATATGATCAACTATACTGTGAAGTGCAGCTCCAGAATCCAGATGGAGCCAATAGTAAAGAAGAAACTAGAGCACTGGCATGCACGATTACACACACACACACACACACACACACACACACACACACACATACACGTCACAGAGGGAGTTCCAAGGGTCAGAAGATCCTTACCTTCTCCCTTGTCTGAGGCAGGGAGGGACCCTTGCTCACTGGTGAACGCTCCAGGTTAGCTGACCTGTGACCTTCTAGAGGCTCTCCTGACTCCAGCTCTCACATCGCTGTGGGAATGCTGGGTTTCCAGACACTTGTGAGGCCTCCACCTCCAGCTTTATGTGGCTTCTAAAGATCAGAACTCAGGTCCTAGTGCTTGTGTGGCAAGCACTTTACCCACCCAGGCATCTCCACAACCCCACAGAGTTTTAAGAAACAGCAACCAAGCCTGACCTGTTGATCTTGCTTGAACCCCAATTTGAACAATTTAACTAGAGGAAACATTTATGAGGCAATCAAGGAGCTCTGAGTAGTCATGCTAAGCAGTTATTAAGGTGCCAGTGTGACTGTGATATTGTGTTTGGTGGGGTTTAAGGTTTTTTTTTAATGTTTAAGTGTATGTATATGTGAGTGTACATGTGTGTGATTACATGTACTTGTATATATGCAAGGGTGTGTGTGTGCACGCGTGGTAATAGTGCATATGTACCTTGGGCACAGGGTGCTTGCAGAGACTAGAAGAGGGCATCAGACCCCCCTAGAACTGGAATTACAAGCCAGACAGGGGTAGTGGGAAGAGAACCCTGGTCCTCTCCTGAAAGAGCAGCAAGTGCTCTTAACTTCATGGCCATCTCTCCAACTCCACCCACCCCACACCCAGTGTTTTTTAAAAGCAATCACTGTAGGAACACATACTGAAACTTCATAGATGAACCCGGATGGCATCCAGAAATGCTTCAAGATAGAGATGGAAGAGAGGTGCCGGAAGAGGGCTGCAGCTGAGTAGCAGAGAGAGATAGCTCAAGAGGGTGGGGGGGGAGGGGGCTTTCCCTGACCTCTGCTAAGCTGCACTTTCTCATGACTGAAAATCTAAGACAGAACAGAAACAGTAAAGATAGCAAAGGTAATAGGCAGCAGTCAGCTTTAAGATGCTGGTGGGTGGGGCTGGAGAGATGGCTCAGCAGTTAAGAGCACTGACTGTTCTTCCAAAGGTCCTGAGTTCAATTCCCAGCAACCACATGGTGGCTTACAAACCATCTGTAATGAGATCTGATGCCCTCTTCTGGGGTGTCTGAAGACAGCAACAGTGTACTTGCATACATTAAATAAATAAATCTTTAAAAAAAGAAAAAAAAGATGCTGGTGGGTGACCCCAGTCCTAATTACAACCACATTGTCCAGGAGGCACCGTGTCAATCCCTGAAAGCCCACAACTGTCCATGCCACAGGTAAGAACCAATGTTCCTCAGGATCAACAAGGCTCCCAGAGTTGAACATTAGTCCAACTCTCAAGTGCAGCAGCTGATGAAAATCACAAGTTGTCGTCTTTGCAGTAACACTGAGTGCTGTGATCTATACACCGAGAATGCTAGGACAACAGAAGGAGAGATCCCCTCATGGCCATTTTTGGTGAGGAGAGAATGAGAGAGGGAGGGAAACCATTGAAGTGGGAGTCGGGCCTGGCAATCTGTAATCCCAGAGCTCAAAAGATTTGGTGTGACCCAGGACATTCTGCCAAGCTGGGTCACACCAAAACCCTACAATACAATCATCTAAAGAGACAGGGAAGAGGGCTGGCTGTGACTGACAGAAAGACAAGAACCCACAGCTGGCAAGCAGGGACCCCAACCACCAACACACCTAAGGAGAGTGGAGCAAAACAGTTACAAACCTTTCTCTCTCTTAAAACCAAAGTTAAGAGATGAATACCACCCTCTTCTCTACCCCATCTCAAAGTTGAGCCCCTGAAAAGCAGGTGATAGCCTCAATGGGAAGGAAGGGGTGGTACCTGGGGGTTACCCTATCCTAGCAGGAGTCGTTTGCATAAAGGAGCCTTGGGGGAACTGAAGGCAAATCTCTTGACTGCCAGCCTAGAGACCAGTGGGACAGAGCAGCCTCCAGCTTCCCAACCACATCTGCCCCTCCCCCACAGACTACAGGAAGCACGCAGACCCCTGCTCTCACTTCCTATGGCCAGTCTCACAGTACTAAAAACTAAAGCCAAAAGCTAGAGTTGACCTTTGCTCTTTCCCGGCCAGACAAATAGAAGGCTCCCCTGGGCCACACCCAACTGTTTAAGATCTTAACCACACGTTTATAGTCAAGACGGAGAAATGGAACTTACAGAGATAAAGTATCCATCCTCTTTCCAAGGCAAAACCATTAACAGAGAAGGCTCTTTGTTTCCACATCAAGGACTACCTTAACTCATTCAAATTCCACACTAAAACCTGATAGGTGAGTTAATCCTAAATCCTTTGTTAGCCTGCATATCTAAGAACTGGCTGTGTGACCTTGGGAGGCTCACTAAACCTCTTGGAGCTTCTTCAGTCGTGTAAATTACAAATGGAGCTTTTACATTTGAATGGCTGTTGTTTAAGAACTGGCTTAAAACAGAACTTACCTCCCCTTCCTACCCAAATTCCCACTGGGAAGACCAAGAATTATCACAACTAAAATGATGAGTGTGGACTCGGTAGGCTCTCAGATTCATTTCACACACTCAGGCAGCTCCAGGAGTAGACACCCCAACATCACCCCAGATCTAAAGCCCTGTAGTTGACTGGCAGCAGGTTAGAGAGCTCACCTGGCCTATGTGAGACCTCGAGTACCATCCCCAGAACAAGCCTGAGGCCACAGAAAAACCAATGGCAGAGACTTCCCAGCCAAAGCTCCCTACATCACCAGCCAGGGAGCAGAGGGACCAAGCCCAAAATTCCCTGAGTACCTTCAATGCCCTCTGCCACCAGCACCAACGAAAGAGGAGTTCCTAGGCTCAAAGACCAAATCCAGAGGCTCCAGTCTCTAACCTCAAAGACACTGAATTGAATAGACAGCGAGACAGCACAGCCAGGTAAGCCCCAGCATTGTCGGGTGTAGTGGCCCATGCCTTTAATCTCAGTACTCTTGAGGCAGAGAACCTGCTCTGCAGAGGTCCAAGCCAGTCAAGCTATACAGTGAGACCCTGTCTCAAAGACAAACACCTACTAGCACTAAAAGATTCATACTGACTTTTGGTTTGGGACAAAGATTTCTTCCAAACATTCCTCAGACTCCACCCATGTGTGGGACACTAGTCTAGTCTTCCTAAAAACTAAAGAAGGCACTGGAAGCCTCGGGACCCCTACTCTTTCCTTCTCCACAGGACTACAAAATCTACAAGAGGATCTGAAACACACGCATCAAAGCCTTACTGTAAGGCCACTCAAACCTCCTGTCCAGACGGTGTTCTTTCTCCTAATAAAAGGGAGTTGGCCAATCTGTTATTAGAAATGCTATCTACCACATCCTATGAACTCAGGTATTCCGAAAGTAAAACAGGGTGCCAAGACAAGCCACGCTGAGCAGAGGTTTCAAACAGTGGCCACAGTGTTAAGACAATCAGGATGGGACTGGAGGATGTGGGAGCAAGAAAAGCCCTGTGAAGGTCAAAAAACCCGGAGAGTAAGCCAGGCAGTGGTGGTGCACGCCTTTAATCCCAGCACCTGGGAGATGATTTCTGAGTTCAAGGCCAGCCTGGTCTACAGAGTGATTTCCCGGACAGCCAGGGCTACACAGAGAAACCTTGTCTCGAAAAACCAAAAAGAAAAAAGAAAAAAGAAAAAGAAAACTGGAGAGTGCAGAGGTTGAAAGCTTGGTTATCAATTAAAATGACTTAGACTCCTTCTCTCACCACCACCTTACAATTTACAAACTGGACACAGTAATGAGCAAGCTGCCTGTATACTGACTGTCCAGAGGTGACTTCATCTTCTACTTGATCCTTCATGACATCATTTCACTAGATGCCATCAAGCTTAAGAGCAGCTGACAAGAGTGCACAATTCCCTGGTTTAGATTGCAGCACACAAGGTGAAGGCAGGAGGATCAGAAGCTCAAGGTTATCCTTAGCTATATAGTAAGCAAGTTTGATGCCTACCTGGACTACATAAGACCCTGTCTCAAACAAAAAATAAAAAAGTAAATTTAATCAGTAACTACAAAGGCATTCATCATCTGGGAGCCAAAAACTCAACATTACTAGCACTTAGTAAGTGAAAGATCGGGTTGGCTTGGAACTCAAGAGATCTGCCAGCTTCTGATTCACAGGGCTCAGATTACACTAGGAAGAACCCAGGTCTTTGGTACATGCTGGGCCAGGACTACTACTGGGCTATACTCAACCCAATATGCTCCGTTTGACATACTCCTATGGGTTTCTTTAAAAGCTCTCAGCCCGCTGGGCAGTGGTGGTGCACGCCTTTAATCCCAGCGCTTGGGAGGCAGAGGCAGGCGGATTTCTGAGTTTGAGGCCAGCCTGGTCTACAGAGTGAGTTCCAGGACAGCCAGGGCTACAGAGAAACGCTGTCTCCAAAAAAAAAAAAGCTCTCAGCCCATGTATGGGTGGGTCGATTTCCCTTTGCAGTTGTGTATCAGATATTTATATTACGATTCCTAGCAGTAGCAAAACTGCAGTTATGAAGTAGCAACAAAATAATGTTATGGTTTGAACTGCATTATCAGGTTGCAGCATTAGGAAGGTTGAAAGGTCGATGCTTTAAAGGATTTCTCTGGGTCTTCTTGTCCCTTCTACCCTAAGCCCAGCAAACTGATATAAGCTTCTTTCACTGGGTCTAAATACTAACTGCTTGAACCACCACCAAAACTCAAGGGACATGGCAGGGGTGCAACAGAGGGCAGTCAGAGCAGTGACTACATCCTGGGTTCATTAGTTTGAACACACAATTCACACACAGTAAAACCTTTGAGAGTATACAACACACTGTCTTCAGGAAAGCCTGGAAGAGGGCACCGTCGGGTTTTGAAATCTTGCTGTCCCTTCGCCCGCCCCTGAAGGACTCCTTCTGGCCCCATCACTCTCCTCCCTGAAATAGTTTTAGTTTTAATATTTTTCAGACTGGGAAACCTGACTGAGCAGCACACCCTTCCACGCATGGCTTCTTAAGAGATAAGGAAAGGAAGCCGATAAAATGCAGGTGGTCCCTGGCTCAGGCTCCCACAGAGCAATCTTTAACTGCTCAGCCTGTTCAGCCAGAGTGACCTAAAAACTCAGGGTCGATGACACACCCTGAGCTGTAGCAGAGAATCTGAGCAGACCAGGACCAGTTACAACAGCTGACTTCAAAAACTACCCACATGAAATTGTGAAAGGATTCAGAAGAATAAAAAACAACACCCTCAACAGGCGCTTTGGCTTCCAAGGGTGAGTCGGCTCTCTTATCCCAGCAATACCTGGAATTAGACATTCATCACTTAGGCTAACAAACGTCCTGTCCCCTTAAATACGCAAATAGTAAATAAACAGAGAAAAAAAAGCTGGACCCCACCCCCACAAGCACCTGAATTAGCATGTGAAATGTACCCGATCCAGAAAAAGGGAGGCTTAGAGGGGCAAAGACCAACTGTGCGGTCTGCAGTCTTTGCAAGCACAGGGGCCAAGGAGCGGAAAGCCACTCCTCCCCCGTGCCTGAGAGCAGCCGCTGAGCTGTGGAAGCATCACTCCAATGCCTAACCCCATTTTCCAGGTGAGAAAATGGAAGGCAGCCTGCCTTAAGTAATCTCAGAAGAGTTTGAGGCTAGCCAGGTCTACATAATGAATCCCAGGTCAGCCAGAGCTACCTGAGTAAAAGCTAAATTACAAAGAGAACAATGAAGTTAGGCATGAGCTGTGAGTGACCCTCTCTGCCTCCCAGGGACAAGCCCTTTGCACTGTCTCCCCAAGAAAACAGCCCCCCCACCCAACAGTCACCAAAAGAATTTACTGACGCCGTACAACATAAGGGTCTTGAAATCTTGCTTCTCCTATCTCAGCCTCTCTAGTAGTAGTATTGTTTATTTCATGTTTTTACACTATATTATGGTTTTCATAACAGCTTATATATTTCAAAAGTAGTTATAGACCCAAAAGAAACAGATGATTAACTAGGGAGGTGGCTTGTAAGAGAACTACAAAGAACTACTTGAATGCTTTGCTTGACGTTTGTAACTCTTGTATCTAGTTTGAAGAAGAGGACTTTACAAGTTACTCTTTCTCTGAGATGAATGCTTTTCCAAATTGTCACAGCTAATGAACCAAATTCTTACCCTCACCTAATATCTATGCCATCCTCCAAGCAGAACCATTGTTCATTGAAACAGTTGGTGAATGACTTTATGGATAGACCATCTTAATACACACACCATTTCTTAAATGAATGTAACCTGTTCTCTGTGGGCTGAGAATAAAGTCACTCACTCAAGTCAAATAGCTTTGACCATAGCAGGAAGTCTGTATCCAAAAATTGTGCCTACAATTCATTTCTTGGTGCAGCAAAACTATCAACTCTCAGCTTAGCTACAATGGAGGTAAAAATCTTTTGGTGATGTGAGGGTCATTGAAGTACAGCCTTATTACAATGAAATCCAATGTCTAAAAATTGTTCTTATTTTGGGCTTGTACCACAGTAAGAGCCAAGATTTTAAACTCTAGTAAATACAAAGCAAACAAACAAAAAGACTTTATATATTTATGTTCATTTAAGAAAACACTAGTA
>JADRCD010217179.1:0-13713 GCA_019843815.1 Montemys delectorum
GTGTGTGTGTGTGTGTGTGTGTGTGTGTGTGTGTGTGCGTGCATGCGTGTGTGTAGTACTTACAGGTCAGAGAGCTAAGAGCTAAATGAATTATTACAAGAGTAATATGTTTTTATTATTCAACCATAAACCAAACAAAACCCAATGGTATGCTGCCTACAGGAAACTCAGTTCAACAGTAAAGATGTATAAATAGAAAGCCAAAGTATGGGGAGAGGATGTAAAAGCAAGTCAGGGTATCCGTATCTGCATCAGATAAAATAGATAAATAAATTTTAAGTAAAAAACATGATTTTTAAAAACTGACAAAGAAAGTCAAGGTCAATGTACACTGATAAAAATAACATAAGTGTGTACATGTGTGTTTGTGTGTGTGTGCATGTGTTTGTGTGTGTGTGTGTGTGTGTGTGTGTGTGTGTTCAGAACTGAAGCACACAATCACATAAACCAAACACCTGACAGATAAACTAAAAGAAGAGATAGACTCTACTAAAATAGCTGAGAACTTTCATGTACACTTTTATCCCTGAACAAACCAGCCAGACACACTGACCCCCTGAAAAAATTGAAGTTGAAATATTCTATAGTAAACACTTGACCAAAAGATGTCAGAAAAAATCACAGTACATTTCATTCAACAGTTACAGTCTAGAACATGGTCTTCTCAGCAGTACATAGAACATCTCCAGGATAGACTGGTCACATGTTAGGGCAAAACCAAGCTTCAACAGATAGAATAAATAAAATATCAACATGTCAATTCTTTGATCACAAGGTAATAAAAATAGAAATTGAAAGACTGGGAGATTTAGAAATTTAGAAAAAGCATGTTAGTGGAGATACATTAGTAGACAAGTATACTGTATAACCTTTACTTAAAAGGGCATAGAAAGTAAGGAGCCAGGAATGTGGGCTGGTCAGTTCCAGGAACCTGTTGGCCACAAAGCCCCCCCTCCCCCAGCTAGGTCCAAGAATAAAAAGGCAGGATATGAGTCAGCCATCCGGATGGTTCTAGGGAATGGTCAGCCATAAAGTGAATAGTATAGACCAAACCACATTCTTCTGCATAATGAGTGTGTAGGATGTTTTCCTTATGACCCTAACTCAACTGGAGGCTGGGTCTCTTTAGAATTTTCCACTGTTCTCTTGTTATGTTTCCTTGGTAACTCCCTTACCCCCCTAGTTTATGGTTTTTCCCTTTAAATACCCCTTACTCCTTGTGCTCGTGGTCGAACTCCACTGGCCTGTTAGGCTACATGTTCGACCCCAGATCTGGCCTGAATAAACCTCATGTGATTGCAGCAAGAGCGGTCTCTCATGAGTTATTGGGTGGTCATGTTGTCCTGAGACTTGAGTGAGGGTCTCCCCAACTCTGGGGGTCTTTCAAAATCAATGAGAAACTTTAAGAATAGTGAGACACATGGAAATCAAACAATATTCTCTTGTCTGACAAAGAGGCCAATGAAGAAATCAAAAAGACATTGAAAATTTTCTATAAACAAGTGAAAGTACAACATTACACAGCTATGGGATACAGCAAAAGCCTAAGACAGGAGAGCTACATCAAAAAAGAGGTAGGAGGAAGCAGGAGAGAAGGAGAAGAGGTAGAGTGAAGAGGAAGAACAGGAGAGGAAGAAGTGGAAGAAAAAAGAAGAGGAGGAGAGGAAGAGGTGGGGAAAAAAGAGGAGGGGTAGGCAGGGGAGAGGAAGAGGTGGGAGAAAAACAGGAGGAAGAGGAGGAGGAGGTGTAAGAACAGGAAGGAGGAGGGGAAGAGAGAAAGGGAGGAAGGACGACTTCCAATGAACAACCTAATGATGCAACTCAAGAAATCTGAAAACCAAGAACCAACAACATAAATTAAAAGGACAAAAATAAATAACTAGATTAAGTACTAAAATACAATACAAACTACCAAAGAAATGATTAGTTGTTTTTGAAAGTTGTTTCATTTTGTTTTGTTTTAAGATGAAAACACCACCACCAATAATAACAACAAAAACAGCCCTTTGGTGAAGCTAATTGTTGTGGCTGCCATATGCATTCTCGACTGGCTCAGGGTGGAAGTCTTGGTTTCAGCTGCTGGTGCTACTTTAGGGGGTGTTATACCTTTTCTAAGGAGGGCCTGGATGGAAGGAGTAGATTCCTGGGGTATGCCATTGAAGGGCAGCAAGTCACTGGTCCTTTGCCCTGTCTGCTTCCTGGATTTTGTGATGGAAACACTTCTACTCCACCCCACCTTTCTATTATGGATTTCAGCTTAACACAGACCCAGGGCAATGAAATAAGTCAGCCAAGGGCTGACACCTCTGAACCCTGAACCCAAATAATCTTTTCTATGTTGTTTTCTCAGATATCTGTCACAGTATCGCACCAACTAAGGGAGAAACCCCACATAAAATCAGACATGGAAAAACAAGGCTTTACAAACAATACCACAGAAACACCAAGGCTCACCGAGGGCCTTCAGGGAGGATGGCATTAGCAAACAGGAAAACCAAGGAGGAGCAAGTAAATCTTAGGTATGTGCAATCTACTAAAACTGAACCATTGGCTACTACAAATCAGAATTTATCAATGACAAAACTTAATACCTAATAAAAGCCTCCCACATATTCATAGCCAATCATTTTTAAACTATCTGGTTTTTCAATTTCCATAAGGTCTATGGACTCTTAAAGAGCACTAGGAAATGAACATTTAAAACATCATGGGAACCAGGAAATAGGGAAGAGCAAAGAATTGGCTTATTTCACTCAGCATGCCATCTTCTACCTAGCATGCTGGATATTCATTTCTCATCTTTATCCATTAGGTCTGTTGATGGACAGTTGGGTTATCTTCATAGCCCGGCTACTATGAACAATGTTACAATAAACATAGAGGTGCAGGTACGTCTGAGATCCTAATTTCATTTCTACTCTGTGTGTGTGTGTGCATGAGAGTGTGTGTGTGTGTGTGTGTGTGTGTGTGTGTGTGTACTGGTTGGGGTGCAGGGTGTGTGCGTGTGTGTTGCTGAGAGCTTTGCCGTCTAAGTCTTTATATTTCACTCTCTAGCCGTGCTCTGTGTGCAATGTGAGATGCGGTCCAGTCTCAGTCTTCTGCCCACGGACACCCAATTTCTCCAGCACTGTTCGCTGAAGTGTTGCTGGCACTCTGTAATGCATCAACTTATTTTTAGGCTGTCTAATCCAAACCATTGGTCTGTATGTGCATGCCCCCACCAGGCTTATCTTATATTCCTGCAGGTTTATAATATATACTGAAAACACGCTGCTAGCTCCAGCCTTGCCGTTCCTGCTGAAGATGATTTGGCAGTTCAGAGTCGTTTTATGCTTCTGATGTTCAACATCTGTCTCTCACTAATACAGTTAAGTTTATTCCTAAGTATTTTATTCTTTTTTCCCCTTCTAGACAACTCACCAATGGTATATAGAAAACTCAGTAGTTTCTAGATATTGATTTTGTGTCATGCAACTGCATTGACTTTGTTCATCAGCCCTAACAGGTTTTTATTTGTGGAAATGAAGTTAGAACCTCAGAGGTTGCCGCACCTCTATGCTTATTGCAGCATTGTGCATAATAGCTGAGCTCTGATAATGGTGTCGGCGTCCATCAGCAGACTCATTTTCAGCCCTCGTTGGAAGGCATCCCACTGCGTGAAATAAGCCACATAGAGAAAGACAGCACCGCACTGAATCTAACCTGTGAGGTCAGAAGCCATCATACCCACAGAAGCCTGAAAGAGAGTAGTGGTCAGGGGCAAGGGAGTGCATGGGAGGACGTCAGCTAGTAGTGTTAAGTCCTTAAACAGGATAAGAATGTTCTGGAACTCTCATGCGCAAC
This sequence comes from Montemys delectorum, assembly GCA_019843815.1. NCBI lineage: Eukaryota > Metazoa > Chordata > Mammalia > Rodentia > Muridae > Montemys > Montemys delectorum. The sequence continues at coordinate 3,844 of JADRCD010217179.1, forward strand.
GTGGAAACAACATTTAGTAATAACACACAAAATACATGAAGTCTGTTAAGAGGGCAGCGCCTTTTCTCGGGAGATACATCCAAGGAAATAAGGAAAGGAAGCAAATAAGAACATAGGTGAGGTGGGAGACATGCTAGTTAGCCTGGCTGCAGTGATGACATCACAAGACACACACACACACACACACACACACACACACACACACGGTGTTCTATTTGTCAATTACACATTAACAAAGCTGGGTGTGTCTGAAAACCTCTGCCATTGTGGGTGTAAATCACCTCAGATCCTCATCTCATCAGCAAGCATACTGAGCTTGGAACTACACAGAGAAGACTGGCATCACTTAGCCACCTTGGACAACAAACATCACTGGCCTAGTTTCATTTCTGTTGCTGTGATAAAATATCCTGTCTAAAAGTATCTTAATGGAGAAAGAATTCTGCTTCACCTTATAAGTCCAAATTACAGTCCATTGTGGAAATGTCAAGGCATGAATTTCAAGCGACCAGTCACAACATGTCGAAAGCAGAGATAAATGAAGGAGTGCATGCTAACTCATTTGCTTGCACTCAGCTCAGTTTCTCTTCTCTTTTATGGTTCATGCAGTCCTTCCTAGAGAATAATGCTGCCCACAGTGGGCTGGGTCTTCCCACATCAATTTAAGGCAATTCCTCACCAGACACGCTCACAGGCAATCTCTCGCTGAGATTCTTCCCAGGTGGTTGTAGGCTTTGTCGTGCTAACATTTACAACTGACCATCACAGACTTGATGGCTCCTCAGTAAATTAAAAATAAAATTTACATGTGAACCATTACAAGTATTCCCTGGAGAGGTAAGAGAAGACTCTCACAGATATGTTTGTACATTTCTGAATAACATCATTATTCATAATAGGCAAAAAATAGTCCCAGCTCAGGTGATCCACTGTCAGATTAGTAAATGCCATTCTGTATATACATGCAAAGGAATATTATTCTGCCTTTAAAAATGAATTCTGCTAAAGGAAGGTAACTCTGACAAATGATACCTCAGCAATGAACCTTGGGGGGCATTTAGTTGGATTTAGATGTAGCTTGAGAGTATCACACAAGAGTGGGTGGATTGGACCTAGTGCAGCTGTACTGAAAAATGGGGGGCATCTGTGAGGGGTGGGGGCTGCTGGGAGTCCTCATGTCAGCGGGAGCATTGCCCTCAGAGATGACTGAGAGTGAATCCAACTTTCAGATCCTGAGTTGTCCTCACTTCCTGTTTCCAGATGTGTTGGGGTGATCTTTTTGTACACCATTGTAAAGATTGTCCTCAAATGCTGATTTCTGTGTGGTCAGAGAGTTGAGTGCAGACTAAACTTTGTTATTCATATGGCTACATCATATTTTGTAAACACTCTCTCTCCCACTGTCTGATTGGTCCAATAAAAACACCCCTTCTACCTTCTGATTGGTCCAATAATGATGGCCTGTAGCAAAGGAGAGAATAGGCGGGACTTCAGCAGAGATGGGAACTCTGGGAAAAAGTCAGGGGTGAAAGTCAGGAACAGGAAGGTTCACCAGGGAGATGCTGAGGAATGAGTAGGCCGGGGCAGAAAGAGAGATAACTAACAAGCTACTTGGCAGAACTCGATTAGAATACATGGGTTAATTAAGTTATACAAGCTAGTCAGGAATAAGAAAAAGCAAGGCCTAAAGCTATAATTTAAAAATATGTCTTTGTGTTTTTATTCTGAGCTGGGACAGGCATAGAAAGTCCATTACAGTTATACACATGTGATCCTTTCCCCCACTTTTGGTCACCGTTGACACCCAACTCGTTAAGGCCTTAGCAGAGGCTAAACCAATGTGGCTGTCAATCTCACATTTTCAAGCTCTAGAACCCTGAATTAAACAAACCTCTTTTCTCTACCAACAAGATCATGCCCTGGGCATTTTGTTTTAGTAGTTGTGATGATTAAACTTCATTTTCAACTTAACTGGATGTATAATCACCTGGAAGACAAATCTCTGAGTCTTTTAGAGAGAATTAACTCAGAAGAGAAGATCCACCTAAAATGTAGTCAGCACACCCTGTGGGCCCCGGGAGCCCCAAGAATGCAATGAAAATGGGGAGGAAGTGAACTGAATACCAACATTCATCTCTCTCTACCTCCTGATGGCAGGTGCAATGTGACCAGCCATGTCATATGTCAACGTCCCCTCTGTGACAGTTATGCTTTCCCCCTTATCCCTGACTGTGTACCTTCAAACTGGGAGCCAAAGTCAGCCCTTCCTTCAGTTGTTTTTGTCATGTATTTGAAGGAGGGGGAACTGATATGGTGTTGGAACCTAGTAGGACAGCATTAGACCAAGTGACATAAGCCAATCACAAAAGCACAGACACTGGATGGCTCCATTCACACACATCAGCACAGACATTGGACTGCTCTATTCACACATAATCAACACAGACACTGAATGGCTCTTTTCATGTACATCAGCACAGACACTGGAAGGCTCCATTCATACATATCTCATGTTGTAGGATTCATAGAAAGTCTGGTGGTAGTTGCCAGAACTTGGGGAGGGGACAATTCCACTTCCAAAGACAGATGAAAGGTGCTGACTGCCCCAACTACAAACGTGAACTGAATATCTCAGAACTTACACTTAATAATGGATAAGATGCAGATGCTGTACTTTCTGTATTTTACCATAATTTTTCAATAAAAAAATTGCCTTAGTAGGAAAAACTCAGGTTAATGGTGACAGAGGGAGAAAGATGAGGGGCTGAGCTACAAATATGGCTGAATGTTTGGGGACAGAGAGATACAGCTGCACTGGGAAAGGTGCCCACACTGAGCCATGAAACAGTGCAGTTAGCATGCTCGAGGGCCTGTTTGAATGAGTCAGGGGGGGAAGAGAAGCATGCCTGTGTCTAGCTACCCTGGGGCTGAGCAGATGCCGGTATCCTGGGCATTTTATGGGGCTGCGTTCCCGGAGTCTGCTACAATGATAAGACATTAAATGTAAATTCCTTGATGTTAAAATAACTGATTAAGGAAATTTCAACAGGATAATATGAGTTCTAAGGATACCGTGGATCCAGTGAGAGAATGTGAACAGATGGAGGTGAAACACTGGCTGGCCTGGCATCACAGCCCTGGGGCAGGCACAGGAAACTTCTAGAACCAAAGGCTGTCTCCGTCCTCACGTCCCATGTCTCTCCCTCTAGTGCTCAGTGGAGAGGCAGCTGTGGTGCTCTTTGCTGGAGAGAGGGAGGAGGACACACTGGTGTATTTACTCAGTGAAGGCACCATGGAAAGCTGCTGCCCCTCTTTTGCTTTGTGCAAGGACAGCTGCTGGCTGACACATCAGACCTGAGTGAGATTGCTGGAGGACAGAGGGGCTTGGTGTCTCTACCTCAATGACAAAACAATGCACTGCATCAACCAGCATAGGCAGCAAGCTTCTTTTCCCAAGGCTTTGACTCTGTCAAAATTCTGTAAGGCAAGACTGGAGAGATGGCTCAGTGGTTAAGAGCACACACTACTCTTCCAGAGGATCTAGGTTTGGTTCCCAGATCCTACAGGGCAGCTCACAGTTGATCTTAATTTCCATTCTCAGGGCTTCAGAACTCTCTTCTGGATATATGTGCATGCAGGCAAAACACTCAAACAAGTAAAAATAAGTGAATCTTAATAACCTAGACACCTAACAATCACCACTCATAATAAGGCCAGAGGCTGTTTACAGGATTCTGAGACCTCTGGCAAGCTGACATTTACTGAGCTCACCGAGGAGAGAGAATCACAGCATCCCCAGGTGTACCGATAGTGAGATTGTGTGGTTATCTTTCCACACCATTGTCTCAGCGAATGGGGTTATACTCCTTCTTTGAAACAGAGCATAGATATGTTCTCCTCTATTCTTTTTGCTAATAGAACCGAACCCATGAGAACTGGCTGAATCAGAATGGATTCAGGAGTATAGGTGCTGGCAAAAAGAAATTAATAAAGCCAGAGTCTCAGGAAAGAAGGCTGCCTACATTGTTGCCTGACAGTTACTCTCTCGGAGGAGCCTGTCAGAACCACAGCTAGTACAGAGGCCATTTTAGCCCTATTGAAAAGAGTGATGACAAGGATATCCTTCGCAAATATCTGCTCAACAGTGAAGTACTGTGACCCTTACTAGGAACCAAATGGAGCAAAGAGAATTTATTCCACACACCTTCTCATTATGCCTTGAGGTTGACCATGCTCTCATGAATGGCCATTCCATCATCCCTAAAACTGATTCTTTAAAATCCCATGTGTTCAGCAAAACTGACATAAAAAAACAACAACAAAAGAGAAAATAAAGAAAATAATAACTGAAATAGTCTTGAGACCTAATTAATGACAACTACACTAAATATAAATGGTTTAAATATACCAAGCAAAAGATGAAAATTGGCACAGAAAAAATTAGCAGCTTAACTATATGGTATCTTATCCCAGAGAAATGAAATATGATCATACAAAACCATACAATCCACACTTGGAAACAACCAAAATGTTCTACAATATGAAAAATTTTTAAAAACCATGGTGAAAGCAGGATTCCCCATGGAGGGATAAGGACAGCAACCCACCTACAAAACCTTCCACTCAAAATGTGTCCTGCCTACAGGAAGTACAGGGACAAAGATGGAGCAGAGACTGAAGGAGTGGCCAACCAATGACTGGGCCAACTTGAGACCCATCCCATGGGCAAGAAATAGTCTTGGGCACTATTCATGATACTCTGTTATCTAGCATGAGTCTAACAGGAGCCTAGCACTGGCTGTTCTCTAAGAAACTCCACCCAGCAGCCAGTGGAAAGAGACACAAAGACCCACAGCCAAACATTAGATAGATCCAGGAAGAGTTGGGGGAAGGATTGAAGGCCCTGAAGGGGATAGGAACTCCATAAGAAGAGCAACAAAGTCAACTAACCTGGACCCTTGTAAACTCCCAGAGACCAAACTATCAACCAAAGAGCATACATGAGCTGGACCTAGGCTCCTTACACATATGTAGCACATATGCAGCTTGATCTTCATGCAGGTCCCCCAGTAACTGGAACAGGATCTATCTCTGACTCTGTTTCTGTCTGTGGATTCTGTTCCTCTGACTAGGCTGCCTTGTTTGGCCTCACTGGGAGAGGATGTGCCTAGTCCTGCAGTGACTTGATGTGCCAGGGTGGGTTGGTACCCAGGGGGAACCTCCCCCTTCTCAGAGAAAACAGGCAGGGGAGGAACTGTGTGAATGGGGACTGTGTGAGTGGGGGCTGTGATTGGGATGTAAAGTGAAAAAAATAATTAATAAATAAATAAATAAATAAATAAATATTAAAAAGGATAAACATCCTGGTAAGTCCACCCTAGGACTAAAATGACTAAAATGACTAAAAGGGAAAAATGACTAAAGCATGTAACACCTGAATGTAGCTCAAGGTCAGCGTGGGGACAAAACCAAGCTCCAAAGTCTCAGGATATGCAATTCCATGTAAATAGTGTCCCTCGATAAATTAATCCTCTAAGTTAACAAACAAAATATTCTTCAAAATACTAAATAATAAGATTGGAGATTGGGGCAACGATTGCCAAGGCTGTGGGAGTGGAGAGAGATGCAGACCGCGGAGGAGGAGGTCAAGCAACGCCGGCTCTGTGTCTTCCTTGTGGTAGCTACATGATCTGTACCAAAAAACCCCTTCATAGCACTAATCCACACACTCTCTGATGCTGATGTCCAGTCGTGATGTTGTGCCAGAGTTAAAGAAGATGGTTGAACAGGTAAAGAGTCAGGGGCCTCTCTCCACTGCCCTTGCCATTTCATGTACATCTAGAGTTATTTCCAGCAAGGATTTAAAAGCTCAAGGCAGGGCTGGGGATGTGGCTGAGTCATTAAAGTTTTTGCCTACCATGCACAAAGTCTTAGATTCCATTCCCAGCAGTTCATAAGCCAAGAGTGGTGGCGCACACCGTAATCCCAGCACTTGGGAGATGATAGCAGGGGGATCGAAAGTTCAAGGTCACCCTCAGCTACTTAGCAAGTTCCAGGTCAATGTGGGGCTATGTGAGACCCTGACTCAAAAATAAATAAATGAATAAATAAATAAATAAATAAATAAATAAATAAATAGAAATTTATATGAACCTGATAGCAGTCTTTTTCGACTATTGTGTGAATATGGGTGCGTGGGCCTCGTTGTCAGATACAGGTAGGAATCTGACTATGCACATGTCACCTTTCTGGCAGATTAGGAGGCATCTTTCAGTCACCATAAACTGTTGCCACTTGTGTATGTGTGCTGGTGCAAGCCCAAGTGCATGCTGAGAGGCAGAGAGGCTGTAGCTGAGAAATAAACAGGCTCGATTCTATGTGTATGGGCAGGGCTAAAGTACCTGGTAACACACACTACTAAGACCGTGACAGACACGACACTGCCTATGTCCCTAATTGAAGGAAGTGCTAAATTTCTGCTCCAGGTTGTTTAAAACAGAGTCAGCGTGTATGTGTGTATGTGTGTGTGCATGCGGGGGGGTGTGTGAGTGTGGACACATACCTCTTTTTTTTCCTGCCAAGCTCGCAGGGTCCCTGACTCCTTGCCGCAGGTGAAAAACGTCAGTTCAGAATAGTCTCACTACATCCCATGAGTTCTAATGGGCTCCTATTTTCATCTTTGTTCAGTTGAAAATATTTTCTTATTTGTGTCATGATTTCCTCTCTGACCTGAGGGTTGTTTAGCCATGTATTCCTTTGCATTTCCTCAGACCTGCAGCCTGCTCCTTACAAATATGTTTTAGCTGCTGCTGCATCCTTGGAGCCTGCTGGGGGCAGATGCTCGCCTAGCATAGGTGCCTTGAGTATGAGTCGCAAGGTTGCAAGGTTGACAGAGCCCTTGGCCACAGTGACCAAGACAAAGTGCTTCAGGTGTACATCTTACTGAGCCAAGAGTTAAACCACACACACACACACACACACACACACACACACACACACACACATGCACACACACACACACACACACACACACACACACTTTTTTTTTAATGAGCAGAAACACAGGCTTCAGTTTCAAAGGCACTGTGGCTGCCTGGTGGGGGACCTGGGGTTTGGGAAGGTCAGGACAGGTGTCCCCAGCTGTGGGTCCTTCCTGCCGCCACCTGTCTGGGCTGTGTCCTTCTGCTCTTTGTCAAAATGAGGAGTGACCTTGGGGGCTACCAGGGAACAAGATGAAAAGCTCCTCACTGAGGAGGAGCCGCAGCAGGCTCTAGATGAGCTGCCCTGCTCTGGCTATAAGCAAAGAGGCACCTGGGGTGCTAGGGAGGAGGGCTGGAGAGTTAGGGCTGCATACTGTCAACACAGGATGGGGAAGGGCTCGTCACGAATCTGGGAATCCAGGGTGAACTGGCCAAGTGTCACCTGGGCTCTGTGACACAGAGGGTTGGAAATCAGAGAGCCTGTGGAATTAATTGGTTTCCAGCACTTGGCTGACCATGCCACCTTTGGGATGCTCTTGGGTTTCCTGGCTTTGGTTCCCTATGGACACAGAAAAGAAGCAGAACTAGATCTTTTTCCCTGAGGATTCTCTTCCTCGCTCTGAGATGCCATGACTATTGAAGGAGTGGCCTGGCCCCTCTGACCCTCAGCCTGCCCCATGTGGGCAGAAACAGATAACATCTGCCCAGTGAGGGATCAATAGATGGACCAAGGATATTGGGCAAGGGAAAGTGTGTTGAAAATTGATGTAAGCTGTTTTCCAAAACACCCAGCCTGCCTTTAGGAACAAGGTCATAAAAGAAGGGATGAATTGACGCCTTCTCTGGGCTCCACCCTCTATCAACTCTAAAGAAACTTGACCTGCAACCTTTACACACACTGTCCTCCTTAGACACCCCACTCCCATTTCTGCAACCCTCCAGAGGCTCCTAGGTAAGTCCTGGGTACACTCAGGCCACTGACCTCTGACGCCCATGCTCACGGAGGGTTTTCCACTTTTGCCAGCAATCCAAACACCAGGCCAAAGAACTTCCCCTGGTGCTATCCATGGTTCCAGAATTCAGAGACCTGGTGTTGCATGAAACAGGGGTACTAGCTCATCACCAGGACCGGGACTAGAGAGACATGTGCATACAGGCTGTGTGAAGAGTTCCAAGTGTCATCCAGTTGTCAACCCCACATTTTGTATCTCTCCAGTCCCACTCTTGTCCATCACTGTGGAAAAGTGTACACATGGGCAGTGCCCAGAATGCTCAGCCTTTGCCCATGCACAGACATGCCCATGCCTCGGACAGCTGCTTGCCCTCCCTCCCCCCAAGATCCTTACATACATCAGGAGGAAGAAAATACTAGAATGCTTGTCAGGACCTGGGAATGAGCACTACTGAAGGAAGCTAAGGTGTACACTGAACCCGAGTCTATCTGTCTCCAGGTTCCAACCTAGGTGTGAAGAAGAGGGGAGGATGGCACACAGTAAGTGAAAGAGAAGCAGAAAGGAATCATAGGAAGTTCCCGATTCTCAGTCCTTGGACCCCGGGAGGCAGCTTTATGTTGTCTGGGATTCCTTCTCCCTGTATGTTCCAGCCAGTAAAACAGAGACATTTATTTTCTCTCCAGTTACAGCCGCCTGCCCTCTGCCCTTAGCTGCAGTTGGGCTGGGATCTATATCCTATAGAAATCCTCCCCAGAGCACAGATCTCCAGGCCTTCCCACAGCCTACCTATAAACGATCTAACTGTCTTCTTTCTTAGGTGAGTTTTTCCAGGAAGCTGTTACAATGCTGGGTAAGCAGACCCCAGTGGGGTTTTTTTCTGGCTCCAGTCCTGAAGGCTCTGGATCCTGGGGGAAACCTCAGCCCAAGTTGCCTGGGGCTGGGGTCAGCCTGCCTCTGGGTCTGATGATTTCCACTTCGATCTGTTAGGATTCCAGGCACGAGGCCGCAAGTCTCGACTCCTTGACTGAATTAGCCACTTAAACAGGTGCCTGTCTGCCAGGTGACATGCTGCTGGAATTCCAAAAGGCCCCTGATTCATTCTAAGGGGGTTTCCAAGCCTGATACCAGACCTCACTAACCACACACTTGGATCAAAGCCCGAGAGTAGCTGTACCTAGGATGTGTGAGAAATAACAGGGGGCAGGACAGTGAAGTGGAGGAGGGAAGAGCATCCTCACTTCATCCCTTACCCCGCATCCCAGGCCATCCACCTCGTGGAGAGCCACAGAGGTAGGGGTGTGTGTGGTACCCTAGTGTTTCTGTTCACCATCATGGACTGACAAATCACTCCAAACTTAGAAGATTCATATCTACTCATCTCTTGAGAGTTGACTGGGCAGAGAATGACAAGACTCAGCTGGGTGCCTCTTCTGCTCCATGCAGTAGCATCTGGGCACACAGCTGGGCCAGGCTGGGAAATGCCACTTTGTTTCTTCATATGTCTCATGCTTTAAAGGGTGGCCTCGGGGTTGGTATTCTTTCTCCATTTCTGTGAGGTTCCCACCAACTGTGATCTTTTCATGTGGTTGCTCTAGGATGTAGGGTGGTAGCCTGGCTTCTTACCTGGCAGCTCGGGATCCCAAAAGGAGAGGCTTCCAGGATTTCCTAAGGCTCAGCCTAGACCTGGCATTGTAACAGTTCTCTGTTCTTCTTTATAAACTGAATCCCAAGCCAGCCCAGACTTCCCAGGAGGGAACCATCTGAGAACAGGAGGACCAGGAAGGCAGAATTTGTAGGAGTAGGAGTCATCTTTGGAGTCACTCCACCAAGGAGGAAGAATCCTTTGATATGGCCTCAGGTTATTGAATGTTCCATTGGCGATTCAAAACTACACACACACACACACACACACACACACACACACACACACACACACA
>JADRCD010217179.1:13723-40834 GCA_019843815.1 Montemys delectorum
CACACACACACACACACACACACACACACACACACACACACACACACGTCCTGGGACATGGCCAAAAGGGCAGGTATAAAACCCTAACGTGGCCTTGAAATGTCCATTGTGCAAGCCAGGCATGATGGTGCACACCTGTGATCTCAGCATTTGGGAAGCAAAGGGAGGAAGGTTGTGAGTTTGATGCTAACTTGCCTTAACAGCTGAGAAGAAAGAGGAGGAGGAAGACTGAGGGGACGTGAAGGAAGGGGTGAAAGAAAAAGACAAATAGGGAGGAAGGGGAGAAGGGAAAGAGAAGGCAGGAAGGAAGTGACTTCCATTTCACAAGTTCAGAGTAGTGAGTGTGGGAATTAGTGAGTGTGGCAGTTCCCACAATGGTGACACCCAGGCAGGTACAGGTTCCAGCTTGGATCCTCAGTTTTTATGGTAACAATATGTCATCTGCTCTGTTAACTGTCAAAACTTACAAATACCTGAGGGAAACCCCACTTGACAAATCCTTTCCCAAGAACATAGCCTGGAGCCCTCTGCCACCCTGTTCTGCATCAAAAATTCCCTCAGAGAAATGATGTCTGTGGCAGGCCCCCTGACTTTTTTGTGACCCCAAGCTGCCACGTAAGAAGCCAGACTACTTCTTGTAGCTACCCTTGAGAAAACCCAGTCTGGTCCCTCAGAATTGGGATGGACCCTGCACTGTGGCTGTAGGCCACTCCTCTACCTTCTCCGTCTCTTGTCTGTGAGTCTTCATTTTCTGCCATATCCTCACTAACCCCTGTTAACTTTATCCTTTGAATGATGGCCATTCAAACAGGCACATCCCACTCCATCCTGGTGTTTATTTGCATATGAGATAACCATTTGAATATTATCAGTAGTGTTGAGGTGTCTCGATTGGTTGCTGTTCAGGATATCTGGTCTGCTTGCTGCCTGTGTTTCAACTGGATTGCCTGTTTACTATTCATCTGTAGGAATTCCTTCTACATGGAATTCCAACCCTTACTGATGTGTGGCTTGCATATACCTTCCTCCACTCCTTAGATTTTTTTTTTCTTCAGGCGGTTGGTTCCTTTGCCGGGGGAAGCTCTTTCGTTTGATGTGCAGTCCCTGTAGCTCCTTCCACTTTGGTTGTGTTTTAAGGTCGAATCCAAAGGATTTTTGCCTAGAAAAAGGCGGGTTAGCTTCCCCCATTGTCTTCTAGTAGCTTAGTCTTTAAACCACTCTGAATTAGTTTTTTGTGGATGGCAAAAGATAAGGTCCTTCTTCATTCTTTGCCTATGGGGATCCTGTTTCCCCAGCACCATCCACTGGGAGGTTTCCTTCCTGGCTGTACACCCTGGCACCTGTATGCATAAGTGACTTCAGTTTCTGAGCTCTCAGCTCTGTCCGTTGGTCTACCTGTCGACCTTCATGCCGCTGCCATGATGTTTTATTCCTATCACTCTGCAGCATAGTTTGAAATCAGGAAGCGTGATGCCTGCCGCTTTGTTCATTCAAGATTATTTGCATTGTTCAGTCTTCTGAGATGTCATACGCACAAAGGTTGGAATTGTATGTGAACTTCTCTGTGTCATTCTTTGAAGGTTTTAAGAAGGATAGTACTGAATCTATAAGGTACTTCCATCTATAGCCTCTAAAGCTGTAATTCTCAATCTGGAGAGATAGCTAAAGACATAAAGTGCATGGCGAACACATGAGGACCAGAGTTCAGATCTCTAACACCCACATCAATGCCAGGTGGGCATGACTCCTCAGAGTCAGATGGCCACTGAGAATACCCATATCAGAGAGCTCTGAGTGTGACTGAGGGAGCCTGACTCTGTGGGCAAGATGGATGAGTGATCAAAGATGATTTTCTGCATTGACCCTAGACCTCCATGTGTACCCACAAATGTGCAAACATACATACACACATGTACACTCGCATGCACAAACACACTCACTCTCTCACTCTCTCTCTTTCACACACACACACACACACACACACACACACACACACTGGAAAAAATAATATGCAAATACTGACCATCTTTCTGCTTGTGTTTCTTTAATTTCTTTCATCAAAGATTTGGAGTTTTAGTGCGTAGGTTTTTCTCTCAGTTTAACTTACTCCTAAGTATTTTGCTTGCTTTGTAGCTGTTGGAATTGCTTCTCTGATTTTTTTTTAGGACTTTTCCTCACTCCAATCTCTTTGTTGATGTTGTTATTCTGTTCCTGAGTTGTCTATATTCTCTTGTAGCTCACTGAGATCTTTAAGTGCATCTTAGTTTCTTTTCCTGTTGCTGTGATAAAATGCCCTGACAAAAAGTGACATGAAGGAGGAAAGATTTGCCTGGGCTCATAGTTCAAGGAGCACAGTCTGTAGGCAGGGAAGTCAGAGCAGTCGGAGCTTGAGACAGCTGGGGACATTACAATCCCAATCAAGAAGCAAGGACAATGAATGCTTGTGTAAGCTCACTCGATTTTCTGCAGCATCCAGGACCCTAGCCTAGGAAATGGCTCCGCCCACAGTGGGGAGCTCTTCCTTCTTCAATTAACACAATCAAGATAACCTCCCATAGGCATCCCCAGAGGCCCACCTCCCAGATCCTGTCACATTGACAAGTATTACTACCGCAAAGATGGCCATTTGAGTTCTTCTCAGATAATCTATAACTTCCTATTTCTTTAGGATCCACTACTGGAGTTCATTTTGTTTCTTTGTGGGTACCATAAGTCCCTGGTTGTACATGGATCCTGTGGTCATGTATTCCTGTCTTTGCATTAGAAGTTGGCAACTCTTTCAGCTTTTATATTCTGTTTGTGGTTAAAAAAAAAAAAAAGAAAAAAGAAAAAGAAAAAAAGTCCTTCACCTATCAGCCAGCCCAAAGAATCTGGGTAAGCCATCTGGTAAGGCTTATAGCTGGCAATCTCAAGCTGGTCTGCTACTGGGTCAGCAAGTTGGTGTCCTGGAGCCTGCATCCAGAGAGACTGGGTTAGAGCCTAGGTCCTCAGAGATGAGCCTCAAGGCCTGGATGCTGGACTCATGTGGGAGAAGTGGTTGATTAGGAATATGGGGTCATCCCTGCTGCTTAGGCTATAGGAATAGACTCTATCCACTAGGGATAGAGAGCCTAGAGCTGAGGCAGACTTTGAGTATAATCTTTGGAGACTGAACTAGACTTGCACTGAAAAAGCATGATATCTAGAGCCACAGGAGTAGCAGGAACCTGAATCTGTAGGAGCTGCCTGGAGGATGGATACACTGGTGTTGATCTAGTGCTGATGAGGAGCCTGAGTCCACAGGGGTGAGACTGGGTCTGAAACCTAGGTCTATGGCAACTGGTCATATACTGAGGCTTACTGGAACAGTCCCAGACCCTGGCTCCAGTAGAACATATGCCAGTGTGAACTTATCTAGAACCTAATTCTGTGCCTACCTCTGTGGGTATTGGCCTTTAGACTGGGTTTTCTCCATGTGTTCTGTGGCCTGGGGCTACAAGAGCCAGCCAAACACTGAGGCAAGTCTGGAGGTCACGTGAGCCTTCCAGGCACTGGTGTCTACAGAGCGCACTGGTTATGGGTCTGCTAGAATGTGAAGAGCACAGTAGACAACCCATATCTTTTGAGACTTGGCTGGAGCCTGGGCCACAGGCACACACCGAGAGCTAGGTCTCCAAGTGCCTGCCTGGCGTTTTGTAAACAAAACTGAAGCAGAACAGAATAAACTCAGCTACGATAGCATCCCGCACCCAGAAAATATTAATGCATTGTTCTGTGGAACTTTTGTTTCAGTTTTACATAGAGGAGGTCAACTGGAAAGAATACAAAATAAACTGCATAGTATACATTATGGCTAGAATAGAAAAACGGAGCTCAATCTGTGGGAAACAGGAGGCAAAGCTGTGGCTGGAACAAGCAATCTAAAAGAATCATGAAGCTGAGGGTGCTGGGAGAAAAAAGGCTCCAGGCCAGGAAGAGGGACTGAGTGACAGCAGGAAGTACCCGCTCCTAATGCCCGGGAAGTCAGGAAAAGAAGTCTTACTGCTTCTGAGGATCCTGAAGGGAGCGAGGTAAGGGTACAGTATGAGTCCAGTGGCAACCGGATCAAAGCTGACTCTCAAGGTTCACAGCCAAGCAGAGAGTACAGCACTGAAACTACAGGGACTCCCTCAAGGTGTTTTGCCATGTGAGGGAGCAAAGGAAATGAGGTGGACACTGGAGGGTCCTTAGGAGATGGAACTGACCCCACACAAATGACTCTGTCCTGTAAGGTCCTGCTGGTCATTCTTATCATAGCTCCAGAGGAGTGGGAGGAACTGGGATTTCCTTTTGTCACTCCCTACCCCATCCTAGGCATGGAACCCGGGATCCTATGGGTGTTAGGCAAGACCTCTACTACAGAGCTACCTTTCAGGAAAATGGGGCGAACTGTCAGAATGACATTTCCCCCCAACCTCCTGATCTTCTTCCCAAGGATGCAGAGTGGGTATGTTTTATAAAGAAATAGGAGGAAAGATGATGCAAGAGAGTGTCTTTTCCTTTAAGCCGAGTCATCAGACTGGTCTTCCCAGATGGACACATTTCTGAGACTCAGAAGCCCCATATGTAGAAACAGGGATAATAATGTTGGGGTGGGGGTTGGGGTGGAGAACAAAGGAGGTAACAGGTAAGACAGGGCACACAGTGGTGAGTACAAAGAAAGTGCTTAAGAAATACACTTCCTTGTCTCTTCCATCTCTGCCTTCTCCATACCCTCTATTCCTTCTTAGCCTCCTCACCATCACCCAAGACTGCTGGATCCCTTGGGAATGCCATAACTTGTTCCCTTGGTCCTCTCCAGTAGGATAGTGTTGTATAACAATTTCTTCAGAGATATAACTTTCCATCTTGGAAGCTTAAGGTCTGGGCTAAGGTAGGCATCAAGATGGCTCAGTGCCCATCCATCTGCCTATCTATTCATCCACCACCAACTACCCATTCACCTACCTACCTCTTCATCTAGCCATTCCTATATCTATGCATCCATCTGTGCATCTGGCTATCCATATATACATCCACCCAACCACTATCCATCCATGCACCTACTCATCCATTTATTCATCTATCTATCCATCAATCATTCACCTATCATCTGTCAAACCTTGTACTGAATTTAGAGCTGGTTGTAAGAGCCTCAGTGTGGGTGCTAGGAACTGAACCTGGATCCTCTACAAAGATCAACAAGTGCTCTTAATCACTAAGCCATCTCTCCAGCCCAAAATAGTATTTCTTTATCAGTGACTCATAATGCCTTTTTGCATAATAAAGATGTTTTAAAATGTACAGTAAATGCACTAATGAAAAAGTATAGATATGTGGATGGATGGATGGATAGATGGATGGATGGATGGATGGATGGATGGATGGATGGATAGATGGATGGATAGATAGATAGATATATGGGTGCATGGATGGAGGGATCAGTAGGTGAATAGGTGGATGGATGGATGGATGGATGGATGGATGGATGGATGGATGGATGAATGGATGGATGGATGGATGAGCAATGAGCCTTCCTGGTGCTCACTTCAGTCCAGATCTTAGACTGTCTCCCTCCCTGAAGCTGCATACAACCTGGGCCATCATTCAAACGAACAGTGACACAGCGTGGTTCACCTGGACTGGAGAGAAATCACAGCCTCGGGAAATCAGAATGAGAATCGGAGATCCTTTGGGGCCAGAGAAGCCACACAGAGGAGCCAGGCTCCATGTAAACCTGCAAGAAGCTTCCTTGAGAGAAAATGATTTAATTATCAGAGTGTCACCAAACAAATTGTACGCCTCATTTTTGGGTACTTAATGCTTATGGTAATTAACATTACGGAGATTTTTCTTCTCTCTTCTGTTTATATTTAGTTTAGCCATTCACAATAGAGCTAAAATTATTTCAACTAATTTTAGGTGCTCCCTCGCCATTGCCCCTCCATAGCTTCTCCATTGCTGCTCCCTAAATGCAATCTTTAACTTCAGAGACAGCCAAACGCAGGACAAATTGGAATCAATGCTGCCTTTGTCTTCGCTAATAAGCGGCTGCCACGCAGAGAAATGCGGAACTGCTAATTGGCTGCTCTCAATGGGGAAGAGACAATAGTGGGGAGGATGCTGGGGATTAATTATAGGCTTGCCTTCTGCTGGCCCTGGCTTCTGCTGCTCCCGCCCTGCAATGCATCTAGGCCAGGCCTCCCCACCCACCTTCAGAAGCAAGGTACCACTCTCTCTCCCGGGAGTTCTCCTGGGTTTAGAAGCACAATGTGTACACACAAAGGTCAAGGGAAGGGAGGGAAGAAGAGATCTGCTGGAATAAGGCAAATTGGCCAAGCTCAACATCCAAAGACAAGTGGTCCACATCTCTTCTTGGCCTTTACCGTAAGGATAAAGGGAGCCAGGAGCAGTAGGAGCCGATGGAAGGGGTACAGTTAATACAACAGAGGGCAGGGATTTTTGACTTAGGTCTATTTGGTGAAGAAACCCATGGCTTGAGTCTACTCCACACTGCTTAGCATCCGTACCTCATGTGGAGGCAAAAAAGGACATCAACGACGGGTCTCTCTCTCTCTCTCTCTCTCTCTCTCTCTCTCTCTCTCTCTCTCTCTTTCTCTCTCCCTCCCTCCCTCCCTCCCTGTTGTTGTTGTTGTTGGTGGTGATGGTGGTGTTTTTTTTGAGACAGGGTTTCTCTGTGTAGCCCTGGCTGTCCTGGAACTCACTCTGTAGACCAGGCTGGCCTCAAACTCAGAAAACCGCCTGCCTCTGCCTCCCAAGTGCTGGGATTAAAGGCGTGTGCCGCCACCACCACCCAGCTTTCTAGAACTCTCTTAACACTTCCATCTTAAACACTTCCTCAGTCTCCTCTGTGACCTGACCTTGGGGCTCAGGTGAGTAAAACCTGAGAAAAACGCAAACATTAACGATTGCAGCTAATGTCCTTTAGTAAAGATAATTTCAGTGTTTTGAGATTGTAATGCTCTTGGGAATGGCCTCTTTCTTCAGCGCTTCTGAGTACGCACATCTATGTAGGACTGATTGATTCTTACAATTGTGCTATTAAAACCTAACTAGGCCGATGTGAGTCACACATTCAAAGGGAGAGATGGTTCCAGCATATGAGTGTGTTCATTTTTTTCAAGTTTCCTTTTGTGCTCAACTCAAGAGAAATATTCAAAATTCAAGTAATGAGGTATTCATGGTGAGTCTCCCTCTCCCTGATGCCCAAGGTAAAAATAACATAAAATGCCAGCCTTCTCTCTGCTTCCAGTGTACTGTACGAGCGGGCTGGCTCTTCCCGTATGCTTACCTCTAAAATTTGAATACGGGTAAAATTTAGAGAAATTACCTCAATTCCTCGGTACATTTGTGGATCGATTAAGACAGGGCCCAGCTTTTTAAGTCGTCCCCGGTTTGTGGGAACTGCAGCCCACATCTGCCTGGCAAACAATGGCCAGCTGTCACTTTTAGAAAAGCAGGCTTGGCAGTGCTTGCTCACCTCAGCATCCAGTGCCGCCCCGCTGGGCCCATCCTTCCCAGGCAGCCTTACCAACCCGCAGGGGCCAGGCCTCCTGCGGGCCATTAATGGTTCTGAAAAGCACTCACTGCCTTGGGAGCCAAGCAGATCTGCCTGGGCATCCCCAGTGCTGTCTCTGGTGCTGTCTCTTCCTGTTTAGGCGATCCTGGGCATATAGCCTCACCTTCTTTGCTTTGGTCCCAAGATGGAAATAGTAAGACACTAGTAGCCAGAGGGTGGTGAGGAGGGGCACAGAGTGTCCCCTCCCTATCTGCCGGGTACCCAGTGAGATGCAGCCAGCAGATGTACCTTCTGTTATGTTTGCCCTTCAGAAGCCTCCAGATTGTCTGGACCCTTAGGAAGGGAGGCTTGGAGAGGAGTCACTCTGCCAGGCACCTCCTCTCCTTTCTGTCATTGTCCCTAGGTACTGCTCTGAGTAGCTGACCTTCATATGGTACCTCAGAGCATCCCTGCCGCCCTTAGTTCTGTTGAATGTGATGGAGGGGAGTCTCTCCAGCTGTGTGCCTCTCTGTGGACGGTTCTTCTCGAGGTCGTCCTCTGTTCATCATGGACTGGGAACCCCAACCCCCTTTTCCTCATTTGAGTTGATAGCAGCTTAGCTGTCACGAGTCCCAGGACACTGCCTGCTGCAAGGCACCTACCTGCACATGGCACATACCTTTATAAGCCAGATTCATCTTGTCCTACGTGAGAACACCCATCTGTTTCCTGCCAAGAGTCCATAGGATGTGCCTGTCTTTTCGTCTAATTTCTCCAGGACTAACAGGCTAGAGAAGGAGGTCCCAGAAAGGCCTGGGAGTTTTAAAATGCCACCTCCTCCAAGAAACCCTCGAAGATTGCATTAACATCATCTCTTTTCTTCTTGATTCTCTCTCTCTCTCTCTCTCTCTCTCTCTCTCTCTCTCTCTCTCTCTTTTTCTCCCTCTCCCTCTCCCTCTCCCTCTCCCTCCCCCCTCCCTCTCGCACGTGGACTCTGTCCACACCCCCTCTACGGCACTGTGTAGTACCATTATAACAGAGACAGAGCTACTGCAGCTTTTTCCGACCCTGGCTCCCACACCTCCACTTGCTCCATCCCTCCCACCCAAAGCATGCTAATTCTACCCCAGAATGCAGCCGTCCCACTACCTGGTCCGGCTCCAAGTCAGCAGCTACAGACTAGGGGGCATGGAAAGTGTCCTTCTCCTTGTTTGGCTAAATTCATCTCTGAAGGGTGACTAGGACACCAGGGACAAGCTCTGAACTGATCCACAGCCCCAGGGATCTCTCTAGAGGAGGCTTGAACTGGTCCTGTTCTCATTCCCTGACTAGAACTCTGCCCCTAGACAAGGAGACTCCAGAGCCGATAGCTTAGGGATCTATGACCGGACAATGAGATGGTGTCTTGCATCGGAACACACCAGGAGCTGATGGCATGGGGCTTACGGACACTAAGACAGGGACTAGTCAAACAGGTTGAGTTTCAGATCCTGGAAGGAGTACACTGGGGAGAGAGATAAAGACAGAGCTAGAATAAGGGACCTGAAGGCCCTGTTCTCAGGACCTCAGCCTCCCGCACAAAGTTAATGGCTTTGATTAGGCAGCTGTGGACGGTCCTTGTAGTGAGCCTTCTTGAATGCTAAGGGTGGACCTGCAAGGATGGGAAGATCTAATATTCTCTACTTCCCATCCCCCACTCAGGCAACCCCATGACCTTGAAGGTGTCTCCAGGAGCGGGCTGGGGATGACAGAGAGACCCAGTCTGCTTCGCTTGCAAAGAGCACAGGTGTGCCAGATTCCAAGGGAGCAGGCAGTGAAGTTATGCCGACTTCTCTTGGCTTCACAGAGGACCTGGCTGCTGAATAAGAAAACAGCCAAGGGCCAGGGCTTGCCCTCAGATTCCCCTGGAGGGCCATATGCAGCTCTTCCTTCTCTGGGGCTGTGGGTGCATGGCTTAGCTCCTTTTGCCAACCTCCCGTCTTGAGGTGCTAGAAGCTGGTCCCCGAGCCACAGGAAGAGCAGGGCAGCTCCACAGGGGCTGCCCCAGCCAGGTGTGCAGGGCTGTGCTAAGCAGCCTGCCAGCCCGACAGATGGCAGAGCAGAATTGCCATCCATCACCACTGTAAGTGGCCAACTCTTTCCCAGTGTCCCAGACAAATGGCTCCTCTCCTGCCTCCTCCCATCCCCATCCATCCACCACTCCTGCCAGGCAGCCGGGTGGAGCTGGTTACTGAGCCAGCGAATCCTGTGTGCAGAGTGTGGGGGAAGGGAGAGCTGAGCACTACATAGAGGTACATCAGTCATCAGAGAGCCAGTAGCTAGCACCATGGGGCTATAGAGGGGAACAGACATCGCATGAAGATACCAGCCACCAACCTTTACAGAAGTGTGTGTGTGTGTGTGTGTGTGTGTGTGTGTGTGCGTGTGTGTGTGTGCGTGTGTGTGTGTGTGTGTGTGCATGTGTGTGTGTGCGTGTGTGTGTGCGCGTGTGTGCGTGTGTGCGTGTGTGTGTGCGTGTGTGCGTGCGTGTGTGTGTGTGTGTGTGTGTGTGTGTGTGTGTGCGCGCGCAAACATGTGACTGCCATCAACGACCTTCCCAGAGCATCCGGATGCGTTCTGGCCCTTCATCTCTGGTCTTGTTGTAGCTTCAGTTCTTGGGAACAGCCACTGAGATAGTTTGATATCTCCACTGTGTCCCTTTATCCACACTGTAAGGCAAAGGGCAGGTTAAAGCCCTATCAAGTGTCAGTCAAACAGCAGGTCACATGTCAGCCCTCTTGGCCCTGAGTCAGAACCACAGGTCTGGTCATCCCGTGAGACATAGCTCAGACAAGTGTCAGGCAACTAAGAACCCACTTAATGTCAAGAAATTCAAGCCAGTGAGCTGATTGGGTAACTAGGGGCTCCACACTATCCCAGTGACAAGGGCAGTTCCAAGATCTCTGATGCTACGTATGGCCTTAGGTACTAGATATCAGCTCTCTTGCTTCTCAACCTCGGAGCTCCAGGTGACGGACTTAATTCTGTCAGAGCCTCCATTCATCTCCTTCTCTGAAAAGTGGAGCTAGCTATGCCCACCCCTGCAGGACCTATGCTATGCCAGGCCCTCCCCAAAACATAACAAGAGAAGCACATTAAGTGTCACAGATAAACCCCAAACACTGCCAGACAGGTGAGCCGGCAGACGGCTTGGGGGAGAGGTCCATAGCCCTCCTCAGACCTCGTCTCCCCACCTCACTCCACACAGGAGCAGAGAGCAGAGCACCAAGAAGCTTGTAGTGGTTTGAATGAAAATGGGCCCCATAGGCTCCTAGGGACAGGAGGTGTGGACTAGTAGGAGGAAGTGTGTTCAGGTGTCAGAAGCTCAACCTAGACTCCATGGCTCGCTCTTCCTTCCTGCTGCCTGAAGAGCTCGATGTAGAGCTCTCAGCTCCTTCTCCAGAACCAACCATGTCTGCCTACGTGCCACCATGCTTCCTGCCATAATGAACTACGTCTCTGGTCTGTAAGCCAGATCCCAATTAAATGTTTTCCTTTATAAGAGTTGTCATGGTCATGATGTGTCTTCACAGACACGGAAACCCTAAGACAGGAGTCAAGTCTGTGATGGCTCCAAAAAGAAGAGATTGTGGATTTCAGTGACATCGCTTGAGCCCTCTAGCACTACCACTACCATGCGCCGGCGTCTTTCCCTTCCTTCCTCCCTCATCTCCCTTCCCTTCCCTCTCTCTCTAATTCTGGAGACCAAAATCCAGGCCTCATTCATTATATAGGAAGGCACTCTACTACTGAGCTCAACTTCCACCCCAAGACAGTCGCTTGATTACAATAAACCTAACATCTTGTTCCTCCTTTCAAATGCCACGGACCCAAGGACACAATGCAGAGAGACCTGAACTGGCTGTTCTTGTGGACATGAGCTGTCAGACACTTACAAGGCCTTCCAAGCCCAGATCTTCCTTCACCTCTAGGGGCAGCCCTTCTCAGCCTCTCACCTTCCACATGCTCTCCCATGTAATCCTGCCCTAGGAAATCCCACTCTTTCTCCCTGGCTGGCCGAGGCAGCTACACCTCTCATTCCCACCCCAGGAGATTAATGCGATGCCTAAGATATGTGGAAGATGAGTGAATTCATTCTTTCATTGCTTTAATTATCCTTAAGCTCCTACAAGCCAGAAGAGTTATATAGCCAGTTACCAAAAAATGACTTTAGTTAAGCTGTATCAATAGAGGTATGATAGCCAGAGCAATGGGGATGAGAGACGTGCTGTATTCTGTATTGCTCCAGAAGAAAGCCAGATGACAGAAACCAGAGAGGAAGTAGAGTCTTAAAAAAAAATGAGTCATGAAAGTACTCAAGACTAGAGAGGAGACTCAGAGTCTCTGTTGGCATCAGGGCCTCCAAAACTGGTGACATCACATAGGTGGGGCTCACAGACCTGTTGCCTAGGCAACAGCCACCATATTCCCAGAATCCATTGGGCTCACCTCCCACCTTTACCTGTGACCACCACGTCACCACCCATATATACATTGGGAACGCCTCTCTCCCTCTCTCTCTCTCCCCCTCTTCTCTTCCGCCACCACCCCGTCTCTCTCTCCCAAGGAAACCTCTTACACATGGAACTGTTTGGGCCTAGTGTGTGCTGTGTCCAGACATGAGCCACTATTCTAACACGTCAGTCTCTAAAAAGTAGAGGGGCAGAGGGAACCTGACACCTCCTCTCTAGGGCCCCTTTACAACTCCACCATCCTCTCCAGCCCAGGGCATCCTGGCTGCCCCACTATGTCCCATCCAATGGAGATAACTGACCTCTTAGCATGCCCCAGGGAAGTCCTGAAGCAGCAGGTAGTACCTCCAGGCCCACACGGATGACTGCTGGACCAAGAAGTCACCTGAACCCACAGGCATGGCCATGTGATGTTTGGCAGGTTCAAGCAACGGGCTAGTTCAAGCAATTAGACATCCGTAAATAAATCAAGCCAGAGTCCAGCTTTCCATTTTAATCTGCTTACTTCAGGAAGTAAACAGTAACTTGTGGTCTCCGGATTGCCGCAGCTTCTGATTTTCTCACCCCTTCGGGAGCAGGTGAGAAGAGCTTGTTCACACAACTCATTCATTCCCAGGGTTCCTAGCCACACGCACCAGTAACACATCACAATGAGGTTAGAGGCAGACACTCCTTCATCCACCCCCAATCTGCTTTCTCTGGATCCATCCATCCAAGAAGAAGCCTCGCCCAAGCAGACACCTCCAGTGAGGTCTTAGAAAAAGCCAGGCTCCCTCTGTAATTTCCTCTTGGACTCCCATCGTCCCCTCTCCCCCTCCCCGGCTAATTACAGGAAGAATTGTTATGCTAATTATCATTATTCACTTCTGTTCACAGAGTGTGGGGTCTAAATTTAGACCCCTGCTGATGGGGGCTGAGGATTCACGTGAAGCTAACAAAGATCCTCTTTAAAACCTGCAGTTTCAGGGCAGGGGCTGCAGAAGAACAACTGGGAGGGGAGCTGAGGTCACACTCCATCCCTGCCTGTCCTATCTTCTGGACTCTGGGAAGTTTTCGCCTCGCTATAGAAGGCTTACCTGGTGGGCTTTCTCTAAAAGAACAAAATCCTCTTCCCAAGGAACAGACAACCAAGAGCGTTGAGCTGGATACCCAGACTTGTGATGACCAGTATCAGGGAGAGGCTCCACCTTGGGTCCAAGCTTATAGACCGGAAGTTTCAGCATCCTCAGGAAAGTTACTTTGCCTGTCAAGTCTGTGTTTTCATCAGTCTGGACCAGAGTACTAGATTCACAGGGCTGCTGGACGGACCCATGAGAAACAGCCAGAGCTGGTGTCCAGACACTTGGGAGGTGGGTGTGAGGGGAAGGAAGGATCACCATTACTTTAGTCTGAGAGGGAGGATGGTTCAGCTGGTAAGGAACTTAAAGTTCAGAACTAGCCCGGACAAGAGGGTCTCTCATGGAACTAAGTCCTGGCTCCAGAGCTGCCTGGTTGAAGCTGCCTCATGGTTACCACTGCTCCTATGCCCTGACAAAGCCGTAAGGGGAAGGTAGCTGTCTACTCCCTAGGCATACTATGACCTTCTTTGCGTCAAGGGAAGGCAAGTCCAAAGAAGATTATTAGGGGAAGATCACTCTACCTGCTACACCCCCCACCCCCGGCTCATCACCTGCCACCGGGAGGCCTGGGCTCCTCCAGGCCATACCTTTCCCAGATGGCAGAACAACAAGTGATCTGGGGCCCACATTCTGTTTCCTAATATTCCCTCATCTTTGAAGGAGTAGGACCCAATGAGTACCTCCCAGGGTGGAGCCAACACACGGCAGGCACTGGAAGAAGGAGACCCAGTCAGCTGAGAGTCTGAGGAATGTGAAGGCCAATCCAGACTGAGACCTGCACCTTAAGGCCCCTCTTGTTGGGGCCCCTTTGATAAAACAACAGAGAAACACAGGACCTCCTGGCCTCCCAGACGGGAAGTGGTCTTAGATCTTAAGTTTTTAGTAAACCCCACCCTGTCGGCTCCAAACCTCCAGTTATGAAGAGCCCGTAGGGGCTTTCCATCTATCGTCTGAGTCCCCCAAGGAGGATCTGAATCTCAGGGTCAGCCAGGTAAGGAGTGTCATCCCACTGTGCAGCATGATCTCCAGACACATGGGGTAAGTGGGGAAGCTCAGAGCTACCTGAGTCCATGCCCTGCTTAGATCCTCCTCGCTGCCCTCCTCAAGCTCCAGGCCTCTCTCCGCCCCAGCAGCCTTAACTTGAAGACAGAAGGAGCTGAGAGAGTGTCCAGTGACGGGGCACGTGACTAGTGTGTTCCAGGCCCTGGGGACAAGCCCACCCATCCCCACTGCCAAGGTGCAAAACAACACCACACTGACACATAGCAAACAGAACTGTTCCTGCAGAACAGGATGGGGACACAGATGAGACCAGACAGCTCTCAGTGCCTCAAACCAGCTTAATTGATCATTGAGCTGCTATTATCCCAGGGCACGCAGAGGTGACACTCACTGGCAGATCTGGCTAGATCTGTGCTGTGTGGGAAGGGAAGTGGGAGGAGCTGTACTCTCAGGCTCTTCTCCCAGTTAGACCAGTGTCCAGGGATCCATCCCCCATCCTCTTTCTCACCCTGCAGCCCATGATCAACACACAAGGTCCTCGTCACACGTCACACATTTCCACATCTAGGCTCAGAGCTTGCCCCCAAAGCACCACCTCTGGCCTACCTCTCTCTCCAAGTTTCCATCAGATATCTAACTTCCATCCAACGTCCTCACAGACACCCTATCTAGATCATCCCACTCAGTATGCCCACCCAGCAGTCCGTAGTCTAAATCCACTACTCCTTGAATCTGCACCTTCTGTATTTCACCATCTTCTTCAAGGAGGCCAGTGTGTCCTCACAGCCAACCAGCACCCCCTCCCACACTCCCCACAGCCAGCCAGAGTTCCACCCCCACAGCCAACCGGAGCCCCGCCCACAAGCCAACCGGAGCCCCGCCCACACAGCCAACCGGAGCCCCGCCCACAGTCTACCGGAGCCCCACCCACACCCCCCACAGCCAGACAAACGGAGCCCCACCAGGCCCTTGAGGATCCATCCTGACTCACTAGGCCAGGCTTCAGGTTACAGGCTAAGTGCTCTCAATCCTGTCTTGAATGGAGACCCCTGCTCCCGCCCCTGCTCCAGGCCTCATTTTGCCTCCATCTGTCCACCACACTGATGTGCAGGCTTTGAGGATGCTTTGTCCTGAAGCTGCGGGGAGGCTGAAGGAGGCAAGAGCTGGAAGGGCCACCCAGGAGAGGTTTGCATCGCACTCACCGAGCTTTCCAGAGCCCCCTCCACATTCAGCCTTCCCAGCATCTGCATCTACTGCCTTGGGTGTCCCCCCATCCTGACCTCTAGCAGAGGACACTGCAAATATTAGTAAGTTAAGTATCCTAAGCTAGGATAGTCATCTGGGGGTGTGAGGAGTGCACAGCTCATCACAAAGATATTTTTGAGAGGAAGTCAGGAAGATCAGAGTCGGAGGTAGAACCAGGGTCGTAGAGTGTGAAAATGGAAGAGAGCTGCAAGCCAAGGAAAGCAGGTGGCCTTTAAACAGTCAAGGGCTCCCTTACAGCCTCAGAGGGAATGTGCTCCTGACAACACCTTAATTGTGGCAGTTTAAAACGCACTTTGATATGGAGAGAGAACCTTACACACTGCTGGTAGGAACGTAAACTTACACAGTTGCTATGGGAATCAATATGGAGGATCCTCAACAAATTAAAACTAGAATTACCGTATGGTGCTCCTAGGAGTCTACCCCAGGTCAATATAAAGACACCTGCACATGCAGCTGAGGTACCCTCCAGTGAATACACAGGTAAAGAAGATATGGTAAAACCAGGTATGCCGGTGCATGCCTGAAACCCAGGCGGAGGGAGACAAGCAGAGGGAGGGATCATTGCAAGTCTGAAGCCAGCATGTTCAGCACAGCAAGTTCAGGTTAGCCAGGCTACATAATGAGACTCTGTCTCAAAAACTAAATAAATACGATTTAAGAGTATATATACACAATAGGATTTATTTGTCTGGAAAGAATAGTGAAATCATGGCATTTACAGGAAAATGGGAAATCATATGCTAAATAAGATAAGCCAGACTCCAAAGGACAAATATCCATGGGCTCTTTTATATATAAAACCTAGATTTAAAATTACTCCCAATACATGTCTGTATATGTGTATACATATAGGTGTGTATTTTTAAAGACCGACTTAGAATTCTGACCTCCAGAAAGAGAAGATAATAAACCTGAGAGTGTTGCTTAAGCCACTAAGCATGTTGTCGTTTGTTACATCAGCAACAAGAAAATAAAACGTGTTCTCTCCTTTTCACACTGGGGAAAACCCAGACAGGACTTTCCGTGACAGACCCACAGTTCAACAGTGAGCCAGTGGAAGAGTTAGATTCTAACATCTGGCACAGGACTCCTGGGTGATACTCTCTCACAGAGACAACAAGTCTGATGCAAAGGCCGGAGTAAGCTCCCCATTGACTGAGGAATTCAATATGGTGGAGGTGGGCTGTGTGCACGTGTGTACGGAGCTCATCTTTTGAGACTGGGTGGTCCATTGGCCTGGAACTTTGCCAGGCTAGCAGGTTGACAGGTCCCAGGCATCTGTGTGTCTCTGCCTCACACCTTGCTACCGCATCTGGCACTGTTGCCTGGTTTCTGGAGGTGGAACTCAGGCCCTCACATTTGCAAAGCAGCCACTTTGCCCTTACCTGCTGAGCCACTCCAACCCCACTCGTCACTCCCCACATCCCATCCCACTGCACCCACACTGGCCTTAAAGGAGAGAGTTCTCTATCAGTTTGTCCCCAGTTCTAATTGCCTTGTGGCACGTCTCTTCCACAAAAGTGAATTTATTTTTTTATTTAATTTTATTTTTTTACTTATTCACTTTATATTCTGTTCAGTGTCCCCTTCCCGGTCACCCCCTCTCACAATCTTTCCCTCACCCCCTCTCCTTTTTCTCTGAGTGGGTGGGGGCCCTCCTGGGTATCCCACACACACCCTAGCACTTCTAGTCTCTGCTAGGTGCTTCCTCTCCCGATGAGTCCAGACAAGGCAGCCCAGCTAATAGAACATATCCCACATCCAGGCAACAGCTTTTAGGATAGTGCCCCCTTGCCCCATCCCTGTTCCCATGTTCTGGACCCACATGAAGGCCAAGCTGCACATCAAGTATTGCAGGTCCCAAAGGAGATATGTATTCCAGAAGGATGAATTTCTCTTAAGCTAAAGCAGTAAGACCATGCTCTGGATGGGGAGGCTCCGAGCCAGGGATTCACCTTCTACTCCTCCCAAACCCCAAGGGGCTCCTGCAGCAGTCTGGGCTCCAAGGAACAGTTGTGAAAGCCCCTTCTGGTATCTCTCAAGATCCAAAGTCTTGAACCTGCTCTTTTCCCATCTCATAGCAGGAGCGTGTGGTCTCTCTCTCCCTGGGCGCCCTGAAGCAGGGGCGGAGCCGGGAGGGTTTAAGAGCCTGTCCAAGTTGCTACTAACGATTTTTAGTTACTTAATTCTCCTAGAGCGGTGACAGGTCCCCATAACTTAGGCTTTATTTGCTTTCTCTTGAATGTCACATATAATTCTTGTCGAAATGTTTATTTGCCTAATGCAACTTTTAGTGCCTGGGTAATTTATTCCCCCTCTTTGTCAACCAAGAAGGAGGAGAAAGGCTACTTTTAGCCTCCAGCTCCATTATGGAAAGTAATACAGGGCTCTGGCTTTCACCTCCAGCCCAGAAGTGGGGAGGGGCTCAGCTGCACATACCTTCCCTGAAAAATATCAAGCTGGCAGCATCTCCACTTCCCACCCTCTCCCTCGGGCTGTGGGCTCAACTCACACAGACAACATGGGCTGCAAGTTCAAGCCCACCACACAAACGACATGGAGTTCAGGCTCAGGCTCATGTTAGACCACTGAGCCATTTTCTTCCAAAGGAATAGCCAGTGGATAGGGGACTTGTCCTCAGTCATCCCTGGGAGAGACAAATGCTCAATTCTCTGAGTTGATGTCATTGTGGGATGAAACCAGCCCAACTAGTTGTGAGGAAATTCCACTCAACCAACACTGACTGAGTACCTACAATGTTCTAGATCTTTTGCTGGGAATTCAGCAATAAATAGCCAGGCTTCCTCCTGGAAGGAGCCAGGTGTGTAAACTGACCACAGGGATACTGGGGAGAGGGACAAGGCTGTCACAGGGAAGTGACAGAGTGCTGGAGGCTGAGGGAGGAGGAGGAGCCCACACTCTGCCCCAGGAGCCAACAAAGATGGCAGAAGAACCAGGATATGCCTCTCAGGAGGTCAAAGGGGGTAGGGGGAGGAGGAGGGAAGCAGGAAGACACAGGGAGCCCATGATGGGGAAAAGCAGGATGGTACCTGAGATGCTGAGAGGCCCCAGGTAAAGACCATTCACAGCAGGCCTTGGACACTCAGGCAATGAGAGCCATATAGTAGTTTGTGTTAGAGGAAAGCCAGGTAGTGGTATGGTGTGGCAGACTGTGTGTGACACTGGAGCCAGGAGGGCAGAACTACCTTGAGGGTCTCTAGGATAATACAGGAGGGAGGTGGGGAGGGAACCTGAGAGAAAGGAGAAGCAGGACAAGCCTGCAGACATTTGACAGCTGCCCAGTGCAGGTGAGTATACCTCATGATAAGTGGGGGGTGGGGGGTGGAAGGGTTGTGGATGTGACCCTTAGATAAGGGCCACTGACAGAGGCCAAGCATGAACAGGAAAAGGTCAACCGTAGACACAGCCACTCTGAAGTTGCCTGAAGATGCTCAAGGAAGAGAATAGCCCCAGGACAATGCAAGAGGGGCTTTGCTGAGCTTCACTGGGGACCTTGAGCAACTATCTCAGTGCTCCCAGAACTAACACCCCATGCTCCCTGGCTCTAAGAGGCAGAGCTGACTTTCCCACATGTTTTCCCCTAGCTAGTCCTAGAACAATCTGGGCAGGAATAAGGGTTTGCTTCTCTTGATACCTCCCTGAGCTTTGCAGAACTTACACAAGTCATTGAGGGGCATACACCATATCTTCAGGCCTCCAAAGGATGGAAGGAAAAGGGAACCCTCAGGAAATTCTTGGTTGTTCGAAATCTAGGGATGTGAGCCAGGCTAGACGTGGCTCTCAGCCCCTCTGAACCTCAGGGGGCCCCAAAGCCACCTCAGGACCCTCACCCACTCAGCTGTCCCAGTGGCCTGAAGATATGGACTGTGATTAATGAATAGGACCACTGCAGGGTTCAATAGGGCCATTCATCCAGATTGGAGTAGGGAGGACCAGCTTCTAGAATCTTCTGAAGAAGGTCAGCTGTGTTTGCTACTTAAAAAAAAAAAAAAAGATTCAGTTTTGTATGTGTATGGGGGCGGGGAACAATCTCTTGTACATGCACGCACACAGGTGCCCTCAGAGTTCAGAGAGGGCATTCAAACCCCTGGAGCTGGAGTTACAGGCTGTTATGAATCACCAAACATGGTACTGGAAGCAGAACTCAGGTCCTCTGAAAAAGTGCTTGTAACCACTGAGCCTCCCAGTCCCAAAACAGCATCAAGAACAACACAAAGGAAGAAATTCATTTCAGTGCATGGTTTCAGAGGGTTCTGCTCATCATGGTGGGCAGAGTGTGATCAAATCCGGTAGGCCAGGAAGAGAGCAGATGGCTCTAAAACCAACAAAGTTAACCATGACAATCAACAATCACTTCTCCCAAATGTGGCCAAGAACTGCGGTGTCATAGCCACAGAAAGTGACCATGGACATACTGGAGCTGCGCTCTGCAGAGAAAGGGGGGGGGGCTCACTATAGCTTGTTAACTCCTAGCCCAGATTCAAAATCAGGGGTCATGAGCTCGAATCATGATGGTGCTACCTTGAGAAAATGGCTACTGATAGCAGTGACCTCAGGGAAAATCCCCGTGCCTCAGTGCCTTCCTCTGTGTGACAGAAACTACAACATCGCCCACCCTACATAGCTGTTAGGAACGTTGAGTGAACGTTTACAGCATTGGGAGTTTAATAAGCATTCAAGCACGCACAAGGTGGGTGGTTCATGGGTATTATTTTTGTAACCATGTCACCATGCTAAAAGAAGCCACAAAAGCCAGACTGTCTCCAGATGAAAACTCCTGAATCTAGCTAAAACCAGTGTTTGTCCCAGAGATGGGAAGGAACATCCTGCCACCTATCAACACACCCAGCCCTGGGAGAAGAAACTGTCCCAATTCTGCCCATTCTTCTGGTCTGACTACCTTCCAGTGTCCCCGGTGGCAGAATCAAGGACCCTCTCCAAATACAGTGACCGCCCTGGACTCTATACTCCCAGGGGTTTTTGTCATAGTAGTAATGATAAATGTAGCAAATGCATTAGGGTTCTGCAGGAGGGCCTAGACGCTGGCCTTCCCTGCTCCAGTCTGGGCGAGTGGTATTCTCTTAAAGCAGAAATCACAGTTCAGGAGCCAGATGCCCCCTGGACGACCACCTCCTCAGTTTCTTCATCAATGTTCAGTATCAGCCTGAGTGAAAGAGGTCTTTTCCCTCACAATATTTCCATCGACCTGGAGTGTTCCCAGAGGGTTCCTGTGAGTAAACCAGCTCATAGCCTG
Source organism: Montemys delectorum (assembly GCA_019843815.1). Lineage (NCBI taxonomy): Eukaryota > Metazoa > Chordata > Mammalia > Rodentia > Muridae > Montemys > Montemys delectorum. Next base: position 34,415 of record JADRCD010217179.1, read on the forward strand.
GAGGGACCCTCATACCCTCTTTTGGGACCAATGGAGAAGTCCCTTCCTAAAGTCCAGGCCCCAGGCCAAAGTTCCCTTCTCCCCACATCTATATCCAGAGCCCCATTCTGCCTCCATCTATGAAGAAGCACCCGGAACCCCAGCAACCAGCACCATATTCATCCAAAGAGCAGAATCCTCTATCCACAAAGAACCCAAAAGTCACTGCTAATCACATTTGCATAATACGATTCTCTTCCTCGGCAGATTTACCTTCCTAATTACGCTGTCTCCAGCCAATATTAAAGTGATTTTGCACTCCTCGGCTTTTGGTGTTGAGCCAGGCTGCTCCCACAGTGGGCGGAGAATGGGGTTAAATTGCACTGGAGGCCCAGGTTTTACTACCAATTGGTTAATTTCTGGTAAAAAATGAGTACAGGACCCACATCCCTGCTGGGGCAGTGGGATACAACCAGAAAGCCTATGGCTTTACCGTTTGCAAAGCCCCCAGGCAGGGGGATTGAGGTTGCTCATTCTGGGCATCTAGGAATAGTTCAGAGTGCCTAGGCCAGGCCTTCCAGTTCTGAACCTGTAAAGATGGTCTTCCAAGGCCTCCATATTGAGTTAGACAGCTCAAGCCATAGGTGTGCACGCCAATGCAAAGAATAGTGACTGCTGGATCAGCATGCACCTTGGCCACCCGCACACGGACATTGACTTAGCGTCATGATTTGTCTTCACCAATGGCACCTTCTCAGATACAGGTCACTGACAGGAGCTTGAATAGTGTGTTGCCTGAGAGCTGTTAACACTGTCTTCAAGCTCTGTCAAAAACCATGTGAGTGAGCTGGAGCCAGCCTGGTGGAGGATGGGATGGCCCTATCCCACCCAGACCAGCAGCTCAGCCTCCAGCAGATGTATAGCAGTTACTGGAGTCCATCCAAGGCCAGTGTACACATGGGTAGCTCAACTGAGATCTGTCAAGCTAAGCCACATGCTTGGTGGCCACTCAGTACCTACATGGTCTGTCACCCAACAAAGGCAGCTCTCACTGACACTCATATTTATGTCCTCAAATTCTTATTATGGAGCAGTCTCCAATGTGACAGTGTTTGTCTCAGAGATGGGAAGGAACATCCTGTTACCTCTTAACACACTCAGCCCCAGGAAAAGGAACTGCCCAATTCTGCCTGTTCTGCTGGTCTCACTACCTTCTAGTGTCCCCCAAGGATAGAGTCAAGGTCTCTCCCCCAATACAGAGACCACCCTAGACTCTATACTCCCGGGTATTTTTGTCATCGTAATAATGACAAATGTAGCAAATATATCAGGCTCCTTCAGAAGGGTCTGGGATGTAAATAGCATCCATGGCCTTACAAAGGTGATCCCAGAGAGTTCCCCTCATTCCCCACTGTGTGAGGACAGGAGGAGATAGCTCAGCAAGAAGCTGGCCTTTTCTATAGAACCTGCTGGCAACACAGTCAAGCCATCCCCTATACCAAGTCTTGTCACTGTAGAGCTGTGAGCAGTCCTGAACAGTGGTGTACCCTTAACATCACCCCCCTCTGTGTGTGGGTTTGTCTCCCTGTCTGTCTCTGTGTGTGTCCCTGTCTCTGTCTCTGTGTGTGTGTGTCTCCCTGACTCTGTCTGTTTGTCTCACTCTCTCTTCATCCCCCTCTCTCTCTCTGTCTCTCTCTCTCTCTCTGTGTCTCTTTCTGTCTCTATCCCTCTGTCTCTGTCTGTTTCTCTCTCTCTTCCTCTCTGTCTCTGTCCCTCTGTCTGTGTGTGTGTCTCTGTCTTTCTCCCTCTCTCTCTCTCTCTCTCTCTCTCTCTCTCTCTCTCTCTCTCCCCCCCCCACCATGTGTATGTGTGTGTATACTTGTGCGTTTACACAGTTAGAAGACAAATGTCAACATTGGGGGTCTTCCTCCATAACACTTTACCTTATTTTCTGAGACAGGGTCTCTCTGAGCCTGGCACTCACCGTCTGGCTAGACTGGCAGTCCAGTGAGCTCCTGTGCACCCATCCATCTCTGCCCCTCCAACCCTAGGGCTGCAGATGCACACCACCACATCCTGTTTTCACATGAGTGCTTGGGATGCAAACTCTGGTCTTCAGGCTTTTTCTGCAGGCACTTTACTGACTGAGCCATCTCTCCAATCCACTTTTTTTTTCTCCAATTCACTCTTAAGTACTTTAACTGCCACTTCCACCATGGCCTCTGCTACCTCCATGATCCTACTGCCACTGTGACCCTGTATTTCCCCCAAGGCTGAATGCCTGCCAGAGACTGAGGAACGTTGGCCCTCCACTTTGTCCCCCTACAAAGCAGCTCTGTGGGGCACCTGTCTTCTTCCGACTCCCCTCACCCTCTTGTGAGAAATGGGCTCCGTTCTTCCTTTAGGCTCCCTGGGTCATTAATGCCCCAGCGACGCTTCTCTCTAGGCCTCAGATGGACTCCAAGTAAGAAAGAAGGAAATAGAATTTCATGCGTTTGCTCCTGTCCTCCTGTGACTGTCTCTTTTCTAGAACAAACGATGTCTCGGGCAGCTGTTTCTTCACTCTCCCCTCCCACCAGCCCACTCAGTTTCTCATGCCCACGCCCTACTACTATTTTCTGGACTATTTACTATGTCGAGCATCTTATTTATAGGAGCAGCCGCCCCAGAAATGGGAGGCCAGGCATTTAAAACGGCTCCTCCTAGGACAGTTTGTAAAATCTAGACTCAGCAGGGCTGTGGCTTCAGTCTCGTGCTTCTGTGACTTTACAAGATGAAAGACAGGCCTGTGTGGAGACCAGGAGGGACGATGGTGGGGAGGATGGATGAAGGATGGATGAGCACAGCCAGGACTCACCAGACATGCACTTCAACCCGACCTCTCTCCAGGGCAAGGCAGCAGTTTGAGCTCTTGTTCTGCCTCGCTGGCTGTGTCATTCTCAAAAGTCATTCAGGCTTCCTGAGCCTCAGTGTCTTCATCTATAATCCAAGGTTCCTGGTTCACCTCACAGGATTCATTTTTTAACTTATTGACAGGATCTCATGTATCCCAGGCTGCCCCCAGACTCACTAAATAAGCAGAGATAGCCTTGGACTCTTAATCCTCCTGCCTCCACCTCCTACCCAGTTTCATGCTCTTCTGGGGACCAGGGTTTCCTCTGTGCTAAGGAGGCACTCTACACTAGCCATCTCCCCGAGCTCCTCGAGATCGAGACACTGAGCAGATTTTACAGGTCAACACAACAGCTAGCTAACCTCAAGGTGACTCGCCAATAATTGTTTTTTTTTTTTTTTTTTTTTTTTGGTTTTTTTTTTTTTGAGTTCTTCTACCAAAAGAAGACATGCTGAATCTGAGACTAACATTGTTTCTTTGTCTATCTGTGTGGATGTTATTTGTGACTGGGCCTTGCTCTGTAGCCTAGGCTTGCCTTCAACTCCTGGTCCTCCTGCCTCAGACTCCTGAGTGCTGGGGTTATAGGCATGCACCACCCCACTTGACTTTCTCTGGGATCCCCTCATTCCCCAGGGACTGTTTCTTTTCTGGTACAAAGTGTATTTCGGGAGCTGATTTCCAGATGTCCTCTCCCACCATCCGAGCCCTGTCAGCTTTATTGCAATTTTGAGTTGTCTTAATGTTCTCAATAATCCTGTGAGGTGCTTGCCAGATCCAATTCACAAATGAAAAAACAATCATGCTTTCATCTTTTCTGAGAACAGAAGAATCATATCGGTGGCCACAACAGGCAAAAATCTTGCTGTACAAATAACATTCAGCATATATCACTAAGTTGCTGGTAATGTGATTTCCTCCTACCTACCGAACAACAATTTTATGTAGTATGATCTATTTCTAATACTAATGACAACACTAGTATGTTTATATATTCTTTACTGAGTTAAATGCGGTCCTAAGAGTCTTGGGACTCAATAAATGCCCATAGACGCTCCGCAGGTGAAGTACTGAGATAAATTCATTTTATTATAACTAGAAAAGCTTTGGCACAGAAAGGTTAGATAAGTTGCCTAAGATCACACAGCTATGTAGGAATAACAATGGGATTTGAATACAGTTATTCTAGATCTGGAGATTGACAGCCACACATTTTGCTGCCTCTCCTGCGAACAACTGAGAGCTCTCCCAAGGAGGCTCTACACGTCCAGAGAGGAGTCAAGACTGCCTACCATACACAATACTGAGCCCGCCCCTTCTAGGTAGATTGACAGCACTCCCTCCAGGAACACAGAGCAGGCAACCCGCCTGCTCTCTTTCCTGAACATTTCATTTTCCTGTCCTCTGTGGCATGACTCTCATAAAACTATTCATTTCTTAATTCTGATGGCAGAAAGGAATTTAATCAAGTTGCTTGAATATGACGCCAGCCTCCCGCTAAGCCAGCTGTCTCCCGAGGGTCGTTGGGGGAGACAACGCCCTGTTAATATTTAGCTCCAACAGCAAACATTATGGCTTTCAATTTAGAAGATTATGCTTCTGGTTAGTTATGTATCACGTGTGCACGCGCGCGCTCGCTGGGCGCCTCATCTCATCAGAGCGGGAGCATTTTGCCAGAGTGATAAAAAATGCCATTTTCTCCGCGAGCCCTTTCCACTCAGTGATCCTGAGAAGTAACATCAGGATCAAAATCATGTTCTGAAAAATAATTGATCTATTCAGCCTCTCGCGGGCCTGCATTCCAACTGCCCCAAGAGCCATTTCCAGGTAGAGGCTGGGCGGAGGCTCTGACCCCAGCAGGATTGCTCTCCAAGGTGCTGTTGCTAGAGGAAAAGAGACCCAGTCCCGCGAAGCTCTGTCCGCTGTCCTGAAGCTACAGAGGCCCGGGATGCGGGCAGCTGAGTCTATTTCTGGGTCTGTGATACTCACAGGTCTTCTCTCAAGGATTCCCTACCCCTTCTTAGTTCAGTCAGATTTTCAAAGCGCCTCCTCTCATGCTCACTTCATCCTGGAAAGCTCATTGTTGGTCTCTTTCTCAAGTGAGTGGGCCTAAGAAGACAAGATTTCAGAAAAAAAGACCTCCAATATTCCCCCCCCTCTCTCTCTCTCTCTCTGGCGCTCTCGCTCTCTCTCTCTCTCTCTCTCTCTCTCTCTTTCTCTCTCTCTCTCTCCTCCCTTTCCCTCTTCCGCACCCTTTCCATCCCACTCTCCTTACTCCCTCTCCCTGTCCCTCTTCTTTCTCTCCCCCTCACTCCTCATCTGCCTTTCTCTCTCCCCAGCAACATCCACTTCCCACCAGCTCTTGCTCCCCACACACCTACTCTATATCCTTTCTGGATATTTTTACCTGGCTTCTCCTTCCCCACCCCTATTCCTTCCTTCCCTCCTTCTTTCCTTTTCCTACCCTTGTCTAGCCCTTCCTGCCTCTCACATTCCTTCCTCCTGCTTCATCTGTGAATGTGTGTGTGTATGTGTGTGTGTGTGTGTGTGTGTGTGTGTATGGGGGGATAGATCTGGTATTTCTTCCTCTATTTCCCTCACCTTGGTTTTTTTTTTGGGGGGGGGGGTGTTTGGGTTTTTTGTTTTTGTTTGGTTTGGTTTGGTTGTTTGTTTGTTTGAGGGAGGGTCTCGTCTCACTGGACCTGGTCTCACTCATTGGCCAGACTAGCTGGCCAGTGAACCTGGAAATCTTCCTGTCTCCACCTCCTTGTACTGGAATCACACACACAGGCACACATGCATGTTCGAGCACACAGCATACACACACACACACACACACACACACACACCACACACACACTCCACACACACACACACACACACACACAGCACACACACACACACACACGCACACGCGCACACGCGCACACACGCACACACACACGCACACGCACACGCACACGCACACATGCACACACGCACACACACGCACACACACGCACACACACACATGCACACGCACACACGCACACACACACACACACAGCACGTAGCTCTACATGGGCACAAGTGATCCAAATTTAGGCCTCTGTGCTTGCACAGCAAGCATTTTACTCATTGAGCATTTTCCCACACCCCCTTCCCTTCCTCTCTCTTCCTCTCCTCCTTTACTTCCTCTCCTCCCCTCATTCTGTCATCCTCCATCGCTATCTCCCCTGCACTATTCTCCCACCATCCCGTCTCTCCAGTATTCCTGCCTGCCTCATCTCTCTCTGTCCTTCCTCTCCTTCTGTCTGTCTCCAACCTCCCTGGTCTTTTCCATCTGCCCCTTCTGTTTCTCTTCCCCTTCTTACTCTCCCACTATTTTCTCCATCTTCTCTATTGCCTTGTCTTTTCTCACAGGCTCCCTTCTTCTCGATTTTTCTTTCCTTCTCTTTACCTTTCTGACTCCTCATTCCTCCATTGCATCATTTATTGAAATTTTAGAAATAAAACTATCTCTATTCTCTCTCTCTCTCTCTCTCTCTCTCTCTCTCTCTCTCTCTCTCTCT
>JADRCD010217179.1:40844-62448 GCA_019843815.1 Montemys delectorum
TCTCTCTCTCTCTCTCTCTCTCTCTCTCTCTCTCTCTCTCTCTCTCTCTCCCACCTAGCCATTTCTTGCTGGTCTCTGCCCCTGTTTCTCCTCTCTTATATTCTCTCCCTCTCCATTTCCTTCCTCCATCCTTCCAGCTGCCTCCCCCTCCTCTCCTCTCCTCTCCAGGAGCCCCCAGCTGCCTGGCGAATTCATTTCAACAGCTATTAGGGATCAGCACCTGCCCTGATACTTGGTGGGAAAGATGAGTTTGAGATAAGATGGGCCGTCTCAATCTCAGCACAACTGTAATTGCATTACCATTAAATTGCACCGTTTTCCAAAGGTGAGAGCCCAGGGCCCTTGCGCTGAGAGTTTTCTGTGACTCTAATGCCAAGCCCTGCACTGCTATGGCAGCCCTGGGCAGAGAGGAGAGGAGGCCTAGCTTGATTTGACCATCATAATAATCCCCCTATCTTCAAGGCCTCTTGTTTTCCATTTTTATTTCTATGGTAAGTGGACCCTTGGGAATCATTTCCTCAAACCCTCCCCCCCATCTCCCAGATAAGGAATGGGAAACTCAGAGAAAGGAAGGGAGTTACCCAAGGCCACACAGGTACAAGCTATGGAGCCTAAAGATATGCCCTAGTCTGTAGGCTTACTGGAAGTAAGGACCATGGCAGGCAGAAAGGCGGGGGCGAAAAACCAGGGTGTAGTATTTCCAGGTTCCCAGAGTAGTGGCCTTGGTATACCACCCAAGAGTCTGTCACACCCAGAGGATGGGATACATCATGACTTCTTTTGTTCATAAGCTTTTTGCCATGAACACCACAGGGGACAGGATTCAGCCCCAAAGACAGACACACAGCTTGCAAGGGACAGACACACAGCTTGCAAGGGCTGGATGGGAACTGGGAGCATGAGTACTCTGGACAGAGAATGAGCTGAGCAGATGGGAACTGTTCAGAGCAACCAGGACACCTGCAGGAGCGAGACAGGGGCCTGGGTGGGAACTTCAGGCCGGGCTTTACCCAGCTCTGTGGAGAGCTTTTGGGGGCCACTTGGCAAGAATCTGACATTGGGCCAGGACAAGGAAGTAAGTTCAGTCAGTAATCTAATTTTAGGCTAGAACAAAGAAATAGACTTTGAGCAAGAATATGACTTTGGGCTAGGGCAGGGAAGTAGGCTCAGATATCTTGGTCATCCTGATAAGCCCTTAGAAACAATGATCACAGGGCTTTGTTTATTGCCTTGCTTGTTCCTTGACTATTTGTGTTTATTGTCTTGTTTATTCCTCAACCTAGAACTGACCTTATTACTTGCATGTAATTAAAATGCTATAAAAGCAGATTGGGAAAAAAATAAACCCACCTCAGCCTCAGAACTGGCTGGGGTCATGCTACAATGTTGTCTAATCATCTTTTTTCTTTTTAATTCTCTCTCCTGCCCTGGAGAACCTGTTGACTGACTCAGCTGGCTTGGTCACAGCTCCAGCCAGCCAGCAACAGGTTCAGGGAGGAAGTAGGAGTGAGAGTGGAAAAAATAGAGGCCTGTATGGTCTGGATGATAGAGGAGGTGAGGTACAGGTCCCGGACAATAGGGATTCAGAGGGAGAAGCATGAACATCAGGCAGGGTTGCAGGCAGGAACTTAGGAGATGAGCAGATGAGAGCTGGGGAATATGTCTCAGTTGGTAGAGTGTTTGGCTAGCATACAAAAGCCCTAGGTTGATCCCTAGTCACATGTAAACCAGGTGTGGGGTGCATACCTATAATCCCAGCACTTAGGAGGAAGAGGCAGGAGGACCAGATGTTCAGGGTCATCCTTAGCTACATAGCACCTTCAAAGCCAACCCAGGCTACATGAGAGATCCTGTTGTCAAATTAATTAATTTTTATTAATATTTATTTATTTTGTATATATGTATACCCTGTAGCGGTCTTCAGACACATTAGAAGAAGGCATTGGATCCTATTACAGACGGCTGTGAGCCACCATGTGGTTGCAGGGAATTGAACTCAGGACCTCTAGAAGAGCAGTCAGTGCTCTTAACTGCTGAGCCATTTCTCCAGTCCTCAAATTAATTAATTAATGAATATCATTAATGCCCAAGAGAGGATCATCATTGGCCTACAGCACTGACCAGAAATCCAAGAGGCCAAAGGTAGCATCAAAAGTCCAGAGTCTGTCCCTGCTATCTGTTTTGCATTGTGGGTACCTAGTTCCTGCTTCAAGACAAAAATATATACGGGGGCCAAACACAGTCAGGCTGGTCCAGCACTGGCAGAGCATTCCTAAAGCCCATGGATGGCAGGCAGATGAGGAAATGTGGGGTTTGAGGCCAGAGCAGAGGGCAGGGAGACTGGGGCAGAGTCTCTGAAGGGTCCTGGAGCCTAGTGATGACCACCCCCAGCCTCCAACCCAACAACAGCAGGAAGGTAAACAAGCTCTGCAGATGTGAGTTCTCCCATGGCCACGAGGCCAGCCAGCAAACAAACAGCCACCAAATGTATCCCAGCACCCCAGGGTCAGCTTGCTGCAGTGGCTACACCTGCTTTGGCAGAGCAGTTGCTTTGAAGCTCAGCCCGCTGCTGAGAGCACGTGTAGTACCGAGGGATGAGATAGGAGGGTTTTAATGATGGGAAATAGCTCAGTGTGTAATCTGGGTGCACTACAAGGGCTGCTGAGAGCCTCTAAAAGCTTCCAGGGCTGGCCCACCCCTGAGGCTGTTCCATTATGTTGTTTGTGGCCTCAGCGCCAGCTCTCCATCCTAATGCCTTCCCCAACTCCAGGGGCCCACGTGGTGCTCCCACCTTGGGTCAGTGGGTGCAAATCCCAATGTCCTCCCATGAATCTTATATAAATCAATTAGGATAAATGAACTCAGCTATGTGTGAGACCCTGCTCTGTTGCATGCCTTCTGAACTATTCATTCTCCCAAGAAAAAATTAATTACAGCTGCCCCATGCCTACGCTCTTCTAATGGAATCTGATATTTATGTTTAGGAGGAGGAGCAGGTGTCAGTGACTGGGAGTTAGATGCCTGTTATAAGCATCCTAACGCAGGGATGAAGGAAGCAGATAACCCTCAGGACAGACGTGTTGAGACAGAAGAGTGTAATAATTCAGAACTGTAGAGAATCTTGCACAGCGTCCAATAGGACCTAATGAATGGCCCACTGAAGTAACTTTTCAAACCTACCTAGATGGGCCTTGGTAGGTTACTGGAGGCAAAGTAGGAAAATGGAGGTGTCATTGAATGGAATAGAATGGCTGGCCTTAAATATGACCGCTGTGAATAGAAAGGGCTTATTTGATTTGTAATCGCGTTACCGGATGTACAACATTTTGAGCAAAGGAGAAGCTGATCTTCTGACCTAGACAGCCCAGGTCAGCGGAGAAGCCATATTTCCCAAGTGACAATGAACAGCTGGGAATGTGAAGTGCACAGTGACAAGAATGAAGAGAAGCCAGAGAACTGAACCTCAGTAGGGGAAAATCAAGGGCTGGGGAGGCTGAGGAGGCAAAGCTGAGCAGTGTTCTTTCTCTGAAGCAAGGGTTCATGGTCCTCAACACTTCTTCAATCACCTGAGGAACTGTACCTACCTATTCCCAGGGGCAGGCATCAGTATTCTCTAGGAACTCTAGGATGATAGGGTAAAAAAAAAAAAAAAAAAAATGAAGATCCAAGCTTGGGAGTATGCTACAGGGAGGAAGGGGTCTGCTTGCATCACCAGACTGTGGAGAACAGGATGCAGCTATAGCCTACTCCTGGTGGTGGTCTATCAGAAGGGCTGGGGTGGACTGGAGGGAGGGCGTGGGCCAGGAGCCTACTCCTCTGTGGAGACCTTAACAGAAGAGGTGCAGTGATACCAAGAGGCAGGGGAGCCAATGAGACCCTCAGGAGTGGAAACAGTTTGCAAGCAACTTCATTTGTTGGCTGACCCTTTTTAAAAGAACCCAGAGGAATCCCCTATAACCCTAGGACCCTCCCTGCGGAAGGGAAGGCACACAGGGTCCCCAGGACAGCCCCTCCAAGACTAGTTGCCAGGTGCCTGAAAGAGGCAAGGTCCCACCAGGAAGGAACACTGGAAGGAGCACCCACAAGGAGGAGTTTGGAGGAACCTTACAGGAGGGGGGCACCTGGAGGAGCAGGGCTGAGAGCCAGGATTGGGTTTTGGTTCTGCAATATCAGAACCAGAACCAAAAGCATAGTGGTCCTTGAGGGAGAAAGAAGCAAGTGGACCCTGAAGCCTGCTGTCTTCATTACTTCTCTACTGCTGTGATAAGACCAAGCCCAAGGCAACTTATAAAGAAAGCGTTTATTTGGGGTCTACAGCATTAGTGGATTAGAGTCCATGATGGAAGGCATATGGAGAAGCAGATGGGAGCTCACACCCTGAGCTACAACCAGGAGGCAGAGAGCACTCTGAGAAAGGCCTAAGTCTTTCAACATTTCAAAGCCTCCCCCACCCTGCCGCCCTGTAACACACCTCCTCCAACAAAGCCACACCTCTTAATCCTTCCCAAATAATTCCACCAACTAGAGACCAAGTGTTCAAACATATGCACCTATGGGGGCCATTCTCACTCCAACTCTGACACTAGCTGAGGCCAGGACCTTTGTAGTAGATTCTGAGTCTCCCCCCACCCTACCCCACCCCCGATGAATCTACTCATCAGCACACAACCAGCAAGTCACAGCATGTCTACTTCCTGCTGACATCTCTAAGTTCCAGTCACTTCTTCTCCAAATAGAAAGCCCTTTTCCACCAGGGCCACCATCTCCCCATGTTTGGCCTTGATGGCAAACCATAAGAGGGATGGATGTCCTTGAATCAAAAAGATGCTTGATCCTAATTTGACATAGAAAGAAAAAGGGGAATGAATACAGCATGTTCCTGTTGCAGTCACATCATTTCATACACATAGAACATTCTACAGCTGACGAGGAGCTTTGATGCACTTTACCTCATGCAATCCTGTGGCAGAGATGGTTAGACTCCCTTTGTAGGTGAGACAGTTGAAGCTCAGAACAATTAGGTCATTTTCCCAAAGATAGACAGCTACTAAGTGGAGTGGGATGTGGTAGAGCAGAGGGATGGGTGACTCATAGTCCCACTTTTAATTCCTCAGAAAAAGGGATGAGATGAGATCCAAACCCTCATCTATCCCTAGGCCTAGGCCTGGAAGCTTCTAGCCTCCATACAATCTAACCTTCTAAACTGATACATTCAATTTGGCTTCTCCCACCTTCTGACTGACTTGCTTGGCTTGACTTTGTACTAACTTTGGCAATATGTTTTAATCTTCTGGCTCCTTCTCCTTCTCTAGATTGTTCCATCTTCACCTGTGTCTAGTTTCTTCCCTCTGTAACCTCTCTGTAAAACTGTCCTGGTAAAACTGCCAAACACACACAGCACTTCTCTCTCTGCACTGCTCTAAGGTAACCTCTCCTTCCTGTTTGTTCTCATATCATAGTTGGGTGTATCCTATCTCTGGCTCATTCCGTCAAATCTTTCTCTGATTCATCACTTTGTCTGCTCCTCCATTAGACTTCACTTTCCAATATGGCTGCTTCCTTCTACAAACTAACCTTTTCTTCCTTGTTATGGATTAAAGGTGTGTCAGCATTCCAGTCAGATCACAGAGACCTAGAAGGTCTTTGGACGTGATCCCTTGCCAGAGCAGCGGAGTTGCTGGATTAAAACTTCTCTACAAGTTAAGGCACCAAATGTTCATCTTGAATCCCCTAAGCTGGCTCTCCTCTCTCAACCCACTCCTCTTCTGCCTCCTTTCTCTCCCATTGTGTCTCCTTCCCAGGCATGAGTATCATGGGCTCTACGGGAACTTCAGGGATGGAGACTCAGTCCCGTGTCCAATGTTAGCAGAACACCTGCACATGAATGTCCTAAGCTAAAGAATCGCCCTGGGCAGTGTAGTATGGGACATCCTAGAGACACATCTGACTCCCCCAACTTCTCCTGTGCAAAGGTTTGGACCACAAATGTGAGGCTGGTTATAATTCTTTCTGCCATCTCCCCTGCAATGGAGTTAACAGATGACTGAGCTACAATATATCAATTGTACAAACTCCCAGGGCATCTTCATATTTCCATCTCCTTATGTATTTCTAGTTGACCAAACTTTTGCAAATTACCATTAAGCACAATCCCATCACCTGGCTCACTGGGCAGGAAGGCAGCAGCCTGGGTTTAACTCCTGAAGGACCATGGAGAAGAGAGCCTGGGTTCTGGCCAAGTGGAGAAGCACCCCAGGGGAAGGGTCCCCATTTCCCACAGAAGCTGCTGTTTAGCCCAGCTACTGTATCTTCTCAGTTCCTTCTCTCCTGGAATCTCAGGTCACTTCTATTACCTTCCACTCAAATCAGTGGTTCCAGAACCACCCCCCTCCCCCAGATACAGCCCCATGCCTAGCAACAGACGCAGGAAGGGGAGAAGAGATGCTTGGAAAGTGGACTTTGATTTAGAGAGAATCACAGTCTGTTGGGAGATGGGGAAGACAGTGGATGTTAAAGGTCTTCAGGGCTAATCCAAGGGCTTGCTCATTGCATGACCCCAGTACCCAATTTCAGAATCTGGCCCAACACAGGGATTGAAAGCTATGTCTCTAATGTACATGAATGAATGAATGAATGAATGAATGAATTGCACAGATCATGCACAGTCTCTCACATCCTGGTTCCACAATTTCTATGACCTTGGACCAGAGCCCTAGCTACCCTGAATCATAATCTACTCATCTTTAACATGAGCCATGCACTCCATGTAGGAAGGTGTCACATGACTCCCTCCCCCGATTTTTTTTTTTTGGAGGGAGAGAAAGCTTGTAGCTGTCAGGAACAAGCTAGAACTGTCAAAAGTACATAAAAGAGCCGTGTCAATCCTGAAACACCAGTCACAGCTCTGTTTATTTGCCAGAGAGGTAAACTTCACATTTTTTTCTTTCCAGAATATATATATATATATATATATATATATATATATATATATCACATACATACCTTTCATTGCCATTTCTAAGAAATCTGTAAACTTCAAATTCTGTATATCTGCCTGGGGTGAAAGAACAAGGTGATGTTCAGTGGGGTTCAAGGGAGGGGGAGGGGGTGGACTAGATTTGAGATAGGGATGTGGCACATGACTCTCCAAGGAGTGCTGAAGACAATACAAAGCAGAGAGAGGTCTTGGTTCTATGCTGTCTTGGTTCATCCTGGCTCTGAGAATACCACATCCACAGAGAGAACATCATTGGATGCAGCAGGTACAGGCACCCTGCTAAGTCCTCGGGCAACCTTCAGCACTTTCTTTTGAAACGAGTTACTCTGTATTCTGGCTGCCAGGGATCCTTGTGTCCTGCATTCCTCTCCTGGGTCCTCTAAGGGACTGGGCATGATGGCTTGTGTCTGGTGAGAAGAGAGCAAAGGAGACTGCTTGTCACTTCCATGACTAGGTTATAAAAGACTACATGTCTGTCCTACTTACATGTGTACATGTAGAAGTCTTTCTCTCCCTCCCCATTCCATCCCCTCTCCTCTTCTTCCTCCCCTCCTCCTGCTTTCCTCCCCTATTTCTCTAACTACTACTTCCTGCTCTTGTTCTGATAGGGCTGGCTGGAGAGGTCAGTGTTACCAGAAACTGAAGGCAGTGCTGGCCCCTGCAGCAGGACCCACATCACAGTCTCTGAGAAGCTGAATCCTGGCAACAACACACACGTGAGTTTGGAAGTGGACTGTTCTCCAGCATGGCCTTCCACTGACATAGCAGCTCTGTGAGATTCTTGGGGTGGAGGGGGGTTGCCCGAGTTGAGCAGAAACCCCAGTTCACAGGGATTAAGGTAACCACTATGTGTATGTGTGTGTGTGTGTGTGTGTGTGTGTGTGTGTGTGTGCGTGTGCACGTGCGCGTGCACGCACGTGCGTTTAGCTGCTCCGTGTTGAGGAGTTTACTCCTCAGCATTACGGAAGCCGTACGATTATCACTCAGTTTGCAGATGAGGCAACCCAAAAATCCCCGCGCCTGCCTGTGGCACACAATGAGCAGCTGAGGAGCCCAAAGTAAAAGTGAAGCTTATCTAACCTGTCCAAGACCTCCCTTCTTGTGCACTAAATACCCGGACTCACTTCTGGAGCCAACGGTGAAAAAGATGGGGGAGCAATGCCTCAAGGCTCTCCCTTCTGCCCCACATGTCTGTCTGCTCCTGCTCCAGGCTGGAGCTTCTGAGACTTCTGTGGCTCTTAACAAGAGCCAGTAAACCCCAGGGATTCTAGTGACACCTAAGCCACTGTGGATGGGTACATGGCCTTCTTCCTTGCCTGGAAGAGAAGGCAGCATACAAGAAACAATGACACTGAGTCAGGGAAGAAGGCAGAGAGCTTAAAGGCCACGTCCTCTCTAAAGAAGACAGGCTCCCCCAGCTCCCACCCGCTTCCAAGCCCTCACGCTTGAACGCTTCATCCAGCCACCAACTCCTCTCCTCATCAGGCCTTGTAAGGTTTTGAAAACTTGGGGCCCCTCTGCGGCCCTCAGTCTGGCCTAGTCCATTCTCCATGTAGGAGGAGCAGCGTGTCCTGGTTCACCCCCTCCCCCGGGACAGGCCTCCCTGCCTCAGACATACCTTTGGGAAGTTCTTCCCAAGATCTGCCTTGTGTTCTTCAGCCACAGGATCTTTGTTTGACTCAGGCAAAGCAGTACCGTGATTAGAAGTGACTGCTCAGCCCTTCTTGTCTCCAGGGCATCTGGGAGTGGAGCTACAGATAAACAACAACTAGGTTTAGAGCCATGGATCCCTCAGGCAGGACCAACACTCACTAAGTTTCATCATTTATCCAACTGCTTAGGCATTCCCACCCCAGCCAGCTGGGCTGCTCAGCAGAGCCAGTGCAAGCAGCCCAGCTGGAAACAGCATCCACTGCCTTTCACCTTGTGATAAAGTCGATGACCTGAGTCACCCATCAGATAAGTGTTTCATGGCAACCCAGAAACCATCTGTTGGGAGGAGGAGACTGCATACCCCCATTTCCCTGGCTCTCCTTTTCAGTCCCGTCCCTTTCTGTATTCTGGAACCTGGGGGTCCTCAGCCAACTTCGCCTAGGTCATGTATCCCATAGAGGGCGCTGATAACTGCTACATCTGCCTGAAGCATCCAGAAGTTGATACTGGGCTAGTGCAGGGTAAGAGCCACTTCCAGTAAGCATCAGGATGCTCTGAGCAGCAGGTACATGGCCAGACTCTTTCTATGAGCAACAGAGAGCTTCCAAAAGCTGCTTGAAAGGAGTGGATTCGACAGAACCCCACTGGCTTCCAGATCACTCCCCTACTGTGTCCCCTCCCCACCCCATCTCAGGAGGCACTTGTAGAATTCCCACATTCCTGTGCCCTAACTAGAAACCCAATTCTGTCCTCAGGTGGACTCAGAAGGGGCAGGAGGCCCAGGCAGCAGGCTCTGAGCCCAAGTGGAAAAGACTTCTGGGAGGAGGTAGGACCCACCTGGGGCTGTGATGGAACACAGCTGGGGGAACTGAGTGAGGCCTCGGGACCTCTGCCCATCATTCCCACCTTCTACCCGGCACTTCCAACAGGTCCCTATTTGCATTTCCTCGTGCAGCATCCTGCCTCACAGACTCTGAATTCCACAGGCAGAGGAAAATGAATATTTTAAGGCCCGGTGGCCTGAGTCACCGAGGTTTGGTGGCAACTAATGTTCTGCAGCTGGCCCTGCCCACGGGCCTGCTTAGCATGCAATTAAGATGCAAAATAGCAACCCTCAAAAGCTCCCCTCTGGGCATCTCTGCTTTTTTCCTTGAGGCCCTGGTGGATTAAGAAGCTTCTGGAACAGTGGGGAGGCACTTCTTCCGCTATTCTTATTGGCTGGAGTTCCAGGCTGGGTTTATGAGCCTGGCTCAAGGCCAACCTGGTGCTGGAGCTCCTGCTCTTCCTCCTGTACTCCTTACAAGCCAGTCCTGTACCACTGCAACGTGGGTCCTGAAGACCAGGTTAGAGTACGTCTCTACCTCCACCCACAGCCATGCCCACTGGCCTTAGCTTAGCATTTGAAAAGTGACAGTGACTTCCACCTGGCAGCGCAGCCCCCACCCCTACCATGTCTCTGACCTCATCTTCCACTCACTCCTCCAACCACTGTGGCCTTTCCCAACCCCTGTCTTTCCCCCACCCCCACCCCCTCAGAAAAACCAACCTTTCTGCTACAGGGTCTTTGCACTTGCACACGGCTTGGCATCTGTGCACACTGGTTCCTAACCAGTCCTAAACCTTGCCTCTGCAGAGCGAATTCTTGAGATCTCCTCTTCTGATAGGAAACACTGTGTAGATAATTTATTGCTACCCAGGAGGTGGAATGACCGAGGTTCGTGACTTGCTCAGGGACCCACAGTCAAGATAGGGTCTGAGCATCGTGAACAGCCCAGTGCATGCCAAACCATCCTACTGCACTGACAGGCCCACCTCTTCCCACCTCCCTTCCAGATTCATTGGCATTCTTGGCTGACTCCCACTGCATGACACTGTCCGTGAAGTCAGGCCATGTGTGATAAAGAGGTAGCTATTCCAGCGGTTCTAAGTGGAGGAGTCAAGGCCTGTGGTCTACAACAGTTGAAAAATGGCAACCCAACCTCAGGAACATGCAACTCAGAGTGAGCTTCACCATCAGTAACTTCCACAGCCTGGAAACCGGCTAAAACCGTCTCAACGCCCCCAGCCCAGAAAGCTCAGAGGCACATCTTACTGAGACCTGCGGGCAGGAAGCGCTGCTCCGCATAGCTGGGAGGCCAAGGCCACCAGAGTGGAAAAGTCTCAGCTCCCTATTTGGAGCATGAAAATTGAGCACCTACAGTGTCAGATCTAGCACCCCAGGGAGGAGTGTCTAGGTTCATGGCAGAGTATAGACTCCTACATGGACAAGGAGGCTCATAAGCGGCCCAGGGTGCTCCTGAAGACGGAGGCTGTAGTGGGAGCACAACCACCAAGAAAAACCATCATGTAAAGTTCAGACTACCTAGGAAGGACGAGTAGGCCCACAGCCTACTGGCTGGCTCTTGTCCTGAGAGCATGGCTGGATACAGACATCTTTCTGCAACCAGCCAGGGTCAGTCCTCCTGAGCACTCTCTCTATTGCCAATGGCTCTGTCTTCCTGCTCTGAGAGGCTCCTGCCTTGAAGGACAGAGGCCCTGGCTAACCTGGAAGGGAAGATTGAGTATATGTGGCTGAGCTGGGACTTGGGAAGGGGAGGGAGTAAAGGGAGTCGAGGGAGTGAAGGTGGGGTTGCTTCTAACTGGTCACCTTTACTTGTGTGACCTCAGCTGGCCCACAAGGCATTGTGTTCCACAAGGTGGGAGAGGAATGAGGACCAAGTTACTGATCCCATCCTCCCCTTCTGCCAACCCCCCACCATGGCCCCCTTAAGAGCTCTCTAGCCACACTGCCAAGCCTCCAGGCCCACTGCTAGGCTGGACAACCCTTATTCTCTCTGTACCTTTGATCTCTGGTTCAGCCCTCACCCAGCCTATGTACCTGACCCCATCCTCACTTTATCCTAAGTACTTCGACCCCTGTATTGCTAGCCCAAGGATCCAGGCTTGTCGGTAGCACAAGGGTGCACGTACCCTCAGCATGAACTCCTCCTTTGGTGGAGATTTCAGCCAATCGAAGAGAGAGAGAGAGAGAAGGGATAGGGCTATGAGACCACAGGGCAGCAGATGTTCCTAATCTGAGCTCAGGACTCTAAAGTACAGCCATGCTTTTTGGTTTGGTCTGGTTTGGTTTGGTTTTGAGAGCAGATCTCATGTAGTTCAGGCTGGCCTCCAACTTCAGTAGCCAAGGCATGCCTTGAACTCCTGATTCTTCCTGCCTAGACCCTGGCCCACACTTAATACTGACAGATCTGCTTCTCACCAGGTTTCAGGAGTGGCAGTCACCCATTCTCTCCAATTTGATAACCTTGTACAGTTCTCTTGGCTGGCCATCCAAAGGGAGCACCTCTGATTCTCCCAGAGGCCACTCAGCCAAGAAAGAGTAGGGCTGACTCTGGTCCTGGGCTATTTTCAGTAGTCACATGAATATGTCCTCATGCATGCAATGGGTGTGTGGGGCCAGCTTCTGGTGAGACTGTAGGAACAGCCATGGACAGTGTTGGTGGGTCAGCAGGGTCTCCTCAGATGCCACCCTGAAGAAAGCCTGGGAGTATGGTGATTGAGCCAGGGGAGGGTTGCACGATGTAGACAGAAGGATCTCATAGGCCTGAAACACCATATTCAGCTTCCCAATGGGGCAACTGTCCCCAGGGAAACACAGGCAGAGGCACAGCCCCCAGCCAGCTCCTTGAGTGGCCTATGGAGGCAGAAGCTAGCAGAGAGGGAAAGACATAGGAGGGGCCATTTCTTGGTCCAGACCTGCAGCTGAGCTATCCCTTCTGGTATAGCAAGACATTTTAGAAACCACTCATGGGCCAACACAACCAGACTAGGGAAATGTTACTCAGAGACGTCAGCGTAAAGGTCCTTTGGGGTCTGCATCTCCCAGCACTACCACTAAGGGCTGAAGGTAAGGACAGGACTGAATAGGCTCATGGCTCAGAACTGGCACCTACACCACTTGGCTTGCCACCTGGCAGTACCACTCAAGAAGGCAGCTCTGGACCTCGGTGGCCATGACATCCTGAGAGTTGCACTGGCTTTGACTGGGAGTTGGGCTCCTAACTAGCTCCCCTCCTGGTTCCCTCCAATGCTGGCCACTTCAGCAGGTCTTTGGTTCCCTTCATGGCCTCAGTACCATGTAGAAGGACATATTCATGTGACTACTGAAAATAGCCCAGGACCAGAGTCAGCCCTACTGTTTCTCAGCTGAGTAGGCTCTGGGAGAATCAGAGGTGCTCCCTTTGGATGGCCAGCCAAGAGAACTGTACAAGGTTATCAAAGTGAAGTCCTTAAATCAGAGCCAGGTCCAAAGGTAGAGCTCAGTCCGTGGTAGCAGTGGTCACCAGTGTCATGCAAAAACCGTTGTGATGTCACCACAGAGAGAGAGACAGAGAGACAGAAGGAGGGAGGGAGGGAGGGAGAGAGGGAGAGAGAGAGAGGCATGCTCTCACAGTGAGTTCCATGGGAGCAAGGATCTAGATCTGTCTGGAGGTGCCCTGAGCTAGTTCAGAACCCTGCTTGGCCCTTTCTCTGCAGCATTTCCTCAGGCACATCAGCCATCAGGAAGCCACATGGGAGCAAGGATCTAGATCTGTCTGGAGGTGCCCTGAGGTAGTTCAGAACCCTGCTTGGCCCTTTCTCTGCAGCATTTCCTCAGGCACATCAGCCATCAGGAAGCCAAGCCTGTTGGCCGGTTCAGCTGCATGGAATACTTGGTACGCCTCCTGCCTCAGGCAGCCTCACAGCTCACAGTCCCTCAGGAATCTTAGATATCAAGTCTGGCTTTAGATTCAGTCTCCACACGAAGTCCCTGCCCTTTCTAAGGACAGGGTCTCACATCGTATCCCAGGATGGCCTCCAGTCCCTTATGTGGCTAAGGACAAACTTGAACTTCTGATTCTCCTGCCTCTACCTCCAGAGCCCTGAGATGTCAGGGGTATGTGTACTAACGCTGCCAGTTTAAGTAGTTCTGGGGATCACACCCAGAGCTTCATGCATCTAGGCATTCTATCAACTGAGCAACATCTCTAGCCTCCCCCTTCCCAATCCCTTTTATAACAGTCTTAGATTTATAGAGAAATAGCAAAGATAGGCTCTATTCCCATGTTCTGCACACCCAGTTACCCCAGTTATGTAATACATTGTTATAGTCACTGGACTGATCAACAAATCATTATTAAACAATATCCATCCGCAGCTTATTTCGGTTTCCTTAGTTTCCCCTAATGTTCCGTTTTTCCTTCACAATCACATTTACCCATTTGATTCTCATGTCTTCTCAGGTTCTTCCTGGCTCTGGCAGTTTCTTGGACTGTTCTGGCTAGTTTCATGTCAACTTGACACAAGCTAGAATCATGAGAGAGGAGGGAGAAAATTGAGAACCAGTCTCCATAATGCCTGGATGCTGTAGCCAAGCCTGTAGCGCGTTTACTTAACTAGCGATTGATGGGAGAGGCCCCAGCCCACTGTGGATGGCACCACCCCTGGGCTGGTGGTCCTAGGCTCTATAAGAAGGCAGGCTGAGCAAGCCAGTAAGCAGCGCCCTTCCATAACTTCTGCATCAGCTCCTGCCTCTGGGTCCCTGCCCTGTTTGGTTCCTGTCCTGAGTTCCTCCAATGACAGACTACAATGTCAAAGCATAAGCCACATAAACCCTTTCCCCTCCAACTTGCCTTTGGTCATGGTTTTCCCCTTCAACTTGCCTTTGGTCACAGTGTTTCCTCCCAGCAATAGTAACCCTAACTAAAGTGTGGACTTTTCGGTTTTGTTAATTCGTTCTTTGATAGTTTCATCCGTGTATATAATACATTCGGGCCACACTTGTCCCTACACCCTCTCATTCTCCTCCCACCCCACCAGGCCCCCCAACCCCTACCCAGCACTTCTCCACTGGGACGAAGCCTTTCCTTGCACCTCGAAGGCTACTCTGCACTTCCTCAAATCCAAGGCCCCAGCCTTGTTTCTCATCTGAGCCTTGCTCACTCTCACATCTTCTCTCTTGCCCCATTCTTGCCTCAATCTTTGCTGTGCCTCCCTGAGAACAAGGCTGAAACTGGGCCCAAAGCAGGACCAGAAGGCTCCCTCTTGGTAGGAGTGAGACTTGGATGGCTTTTTTTTTTTTTTTTTTTTTTTTACCTGAACCTCAGTTTCACCATCTGTGGGATGGACCTAAGTACCTCCATTGACCAGCCACTGGAATCGAATGAGCTCTCAACTGTCTCTCGTGGATACAACTCCCCAAAATCTCAGCCTTGCAGACCCTGGTCACCCCTGCCTCCCAGCTGTGCCCAGGCTGTGCAGGAACTGACTCTGTACACATCAGGGCGGGGGGTTCCAGCCAGCATGCACAGCTCTTTTAGGAGTGGTGACAGAGAGCTGCAAGAGAGGTGACCTCTGAGACCCAATGGAGAAGTCCCAATCCTTGGATTTCTGGGGCCTGTGGCACAACAGGAATGAGCCCCCAGGTCAGGGCCACCACGTTCCCAGAATTCTTAGCATGGCAAACCCGAGGCTGCTCCTCCTCATGCTCCCCTTGGGAAGCTCTGAGCTGCTGCCCACCACCCAAGATCGACAGAGGGCTGTCACTACCTGGGGTTCTAGGCCTCTCCAGGCTGGGCTGTTGTCAATGCCAACCCCAAGGCACCTAGGCGGATCCTCTGCCAGAGTGGGAGCAGCAGGACGGGAGGGTCTGGGCTGGAACTGTATTTCCTAACGTGATCTCAGGCAAGTGCCTAGCTATACTTCTCAGCCTCAGTTTCTCCAACTGTAAAAGGACAAATGTACGGATGTGCATTTGTGTGGCTACAGTCATATATGTGCTTTATGAGGAGCTGGCTTGGGTTCAGACTTCAAGGCAGTCTTCAGAAGGCGTAGGCAGGAAGTGACCACCTGGGGACAGGTCACAGGAGAAACACCTGCTCAGCAACCCACCAGACAAGAAGCTGGGGCCACCCTGGGTTTGAATCCTAGCTGACCTACTGTGAAACACAACTAAGTCTTTTAGCCTCTATGCAATGGAAATTTTGGCACCGTCTCTGGGCCATCATGACTCCTCAGTAGATGCTAGGATCTAATCCTTTCACCTGACAGGGAAGAGGACCACTTAAGACCACTTCAACCCCAGGTGTTCCATTTTACCTGAATAGAATCTGCCAAAGCTGAGCTCGGGGACTCCAATTCCCAAGAATGGCAAGAATTTGGGTCACCCTATAGAAACCCTGGCAACCACCTTCTAACGCCTTGGAGTGAGGAGAGCCACGCTGCTTATCACCTGGGGAAACAACCTCTCCGTCACCGTCACACGTGGGGTTCCAGAGGACATCGCCCCCAAGAACTCCCTCTCAGATGTCAGCCTCAAAAAAGGATGCCCTGGAATGGGACCTTCACCCCCACGATCTGGGCACAGCTCTGAGTTACTCTCCACCAGCGGGGTTCCCCATAATGGAAACGACCCCCAGCCACAGCTGCACCCCAGCCCCTGGATCCTCATCATCCTCGCGGCCCTCCAGGATCTGCCACAGCCTCCCTGATTGCTAATTTAGACTTCCCTGCCGTCCCACGCAGGGGAATCAGGGGAAATCAAATTACCGAGTTATTCACTCTTTTTGTACAGCTGATGGGCTGATTAGCTGTCAATCAGGGCCAACATTAACATCTGACACTGTGTGCATAACAATTACCAGTCACATTAAGGAAACCTTCCCTTTCTTTCTCTACCGGGAGCGGTGGGGAGAGACAGGAGAGGAGGCGGCAGACGAGGCTCCGAAGGGAGAGGGAGGAAATTCAATCAGCATAATTAGCTCAATCAGAAGAGAACATCACTTCACCAGCTGAGCGGAGCCACTGCCAGTGCCAAAGGCCTCGGGCTGACCAGCTGCTCCCGAGCCTCTGCACTCCCTGCCCTCCAGCCAGGGTCTGGCTCGCCTGCAGCCTCCGCGCTGGCCTTGGGCCCTTGCTGCCCCTGCCATCAGTCAGCTGCTTGGCTCCGCCTTAAACTTGCTTTACTCCAATCAATTGAGCGCATTCTCGCCTGCCTCTCTCGGATTGGCTCTGACCTTGGAGTATATATGGCTCCAGTGTTGGTGCTGGGAACAAGAGAGGGAGAAGGAAGAATGAAGTATTCTCTTTTGCAGAAGGACACTGGGCAGTCCTGAGTATCCAGTTAGTCGAAACCAACTTGACATTCTTCCGTTTCAATTTCCCCATCTGTGAAACAAAGTTGTTTTCCACTGTTGTCTTGATTCTGTCCAGCAACATCACCCAGATAAGAACGGAGCTTCAGCCAGAAGGTTGTGGAGAGGCAGCCACACTCTCCCACTCTGTCCCCTCACTGACTCCTGTGGCTGAAGCGATAGACCAGGGCTATACTCAGAAAGAGCCAAGCTTGAGCCCAGAACCACAGGCTGTGCTTGTGCCCAGGCAAACGGCCACCTTGCTTATTTGCTTTCCTGTCACCAAAACTTCTCAGCCTCCTTACTGGCTCTGCCCTGTGAGCAAATCCAGACGGTGACCTCCGATGGCGCTGTGGCACCTGCTGGGAGGGATAGGGCAGGGATAGAGAGGGGCCTGAACTGCCCTGGGGCTACGATTGGGAGGATGACAGGCCAGATTTCTGAGTCTGAGATATTTTTATTTCTTTTTTAATGCGTTTTCTTTTTAGTTTGTGTGTATGAGACCGCGCGCGTGTGTGCGTACGTGCCATGCGTGCCTGCATGTGTACATGTGAGAGAGGACAATCTCAAGTATTAGTCCTCAACTTCTCCTTTTTAAAACAACAGCAACTCTTTTTGTTCACTATGCTGGCTGGCTTCTGGGAGTTGTGTCTCTGCCCCCCCCCCTTCACCTTAGGCATGCTGGGATTGCAGACACACACCCTATGGTTTCCAGTATTTACAGGAGTTACATCAGTTACCTGGGTCCTCACATTTGCAAACAGCACTGTGTGCAGTGAGACACGCCCCGCTCGGCTTTCTGAGTTCTTAACCTAGAGTCTTGGGCTGTGGTGGATGCCACAACCTAATACCTCAGAACAAGCAGTGTAATCTCTAGACTCCATCATCCCACAGCTTCGAGGATGCTATCCAAGAACAAGATGTAGGCTTGCTCCCGGGGAAGCCTCCACCCTTGGCTTGCTTCTGTGTGTGCTTATACAGCCTTTCCTCTGCTTACATGCACCCCCTTCCCCGCTGCCCAGTGCCCCAACACTGGTCCGATTGGATTAGGATTCCCCTACACACACACACACACATCCAACATTCACCTGAATGAATTCACCTGAATTCATCTGACACGCTAGATTGGAATTCTGGTTTATTAAATGGGGGGAGGGGAAGGGGAATCAAGCATGATAAGCCCTAGAGATGAGATGATAGCCATTGGTTTTACCGGTTACGGTTACTGCGTATGATGCTAACTTTCCTGAAGGTGAAGGGCTGCACGCTTCCGAAGGGCTCATTTATATCAGATTGCAACAGAAGCTTGATGGAGGTGCTGGTCTGCTCTCAACTCTGTAAATGGGGAAAGTGAGGTACGGGGAGTGAGCTAACCTGCCCTTTATATACTGCAGATTGGAATCCCAGTGCCTGGCTCTGGCTGGAGTCTACACCTCACTATCCATATGATATGATATGATATGATATGATATGATATGATACGATACGATATGATATATGGTATGGTCTAGGAGACTCTTGGCAGCCCTAACACAGCCAGTCTTGCCAGACCCAGGAACATTCCATCTCCTGGTGCCCAGAGCCCCGAAGCCTCCCTCCACTCTGAGGCCATCTCAGACAACCTCCGTGCGCTACCTCAGCAGCTCACATGCAACCCAGGCAAGCCTAGACAGCAGCCTAGCATCCAGAAGGATCGTGATGTGAGTGCCACAGACTCAGCCTGGTGCTCACCTAATCATGTTAAGTGGAACCTTGAAGGACACGTGCCATTAAGGGATCATTGCCATTTTCCCTACTCCCCAGCACAATGTGCCAGACATTTCCTAACTGGGCACAGCCAGGGCCGCTCTGGGGCCTGCTAACTGTTTTAGGGACCTCTGTGGGGTTCCTAAAACAACTGGTGTGCTCATTGAATCCATGTTGGTGTGTCAGGAACTGGTGGGGGAACTTTCTAGAAAGAATTCCTAAAGCCAATGGACTGGTAATCTAGTGGGTGTAGATAGATAATGACCAGGTGTGGGATAAAGAAATAGGTGGCAGATGGAGATCCATGGGATAATAAAACAAAACCAGGCAGTGGGGAGGCCTCCCAAGGAGACAAGGCCTGAACTGTGAGGTGTGAAGGATAAGAAGAGTCCAATAAACATGGCAGAGAGCAAGGAGGCAGAGGAAACAACCAAGGGTCCAATAAACATGGCAGAGAGCAAGGAGGCAGAGGAAACAGCCATGCAAAGGCCCTGAAGTGTGGTCAACAGGCAAATGGAGCTGAGGCTGAGGAGATCTGTGGAGACAATGTTCTTGAGAGTCTCCATACCTCACCCTCATGGATGGGATGAAAGTCCTTCCCAGTGTCTAGTTCAAATCCATCTCATCTCTGTTTAAACCTCTCATCCTAATCTACCTGCGAGCAGATGAAGCTGGGAGGACCTCAGGTGCTCCCCCTGACAAGGCCCGCCCCACAGAGCATCTCTAGGTAGCATTTCAAGTGGCAGTAGAGCTCAGGCTGCGAGCTTCCTTCCTTCAGCTAAGGAAAATCTCCTCTCTCATGACTCCAGCTGCCTCCTTGCAGAGGCCGTCAGAGCGTGACAGAGAACATTTCTCGCTGCAGTCCCCGCGTGCCACTGCCTAAACACACTCATAAATCCTTGCCTGACCCCAGAAACAAGGCTTTGCGTTTAAAATAAGAGAGAGACAAGGAGACAGAGGGGAGTCATCCTCCCTGCTCTGGTCTGTTTCCCTTTCCCTTCTACCCAGCCCCCAGCCACAAAGCAGAACAAACAATTACCCAGGATGCAAGGTGGCTGGGCTGGTGTCAATGTTCCCAACCATGTCCCAAAGGAGTAAAGCACAGAGCACACCGTGGTAGGAGGTGACCAGGGAGCTAGGAAAGCCCAAGCTGAGAGTCCAGAAGCCAATAATCCTGGGCCATTTTGCAGGGAGCTAAGGCTGCCTGGAAGAATCTGAGACCACACAGGGAGCATAGGAGGTAAAGCCTCTTCAGAGATGGTCCCAGACAAAGGCAGGAGAAAAGTGACCTGTTGTCTTCCCTCCCTCCAGCCCTCCAGTCCCTCGTCAGTTGCCTCCTTGTGATCAGACTATCCATGAGAGCCCTTCATGAGCTTTTGAGGGCATAGCCTGCAGGAGTCAACCTTCCACTCACACCCCCAAGACAGAATGAAGGAGGGGATGAATGAGGAAGGGATCGGAGTGAGCCACTGAGAAATGAGTCATAGCATAACTCAGAGGAGGAGAATTTGCTGTGGGTTTTGAAGCATGATCAGGAGTTTTCCAAGCAGGAAAACTAGAACAGGAGAGGCCAGGGCACACCCAAACAGTCTGCTTGGCTGCTGGAAAACGAGGTAAGCAGAATGTACGAGACATTGGGAGCCATCCTGGAGGGCCTTGAATTCAAGCTGCAGTCAAATGGGTATGCTCTATGCTACCAGGCAGTTAGAGCCCCACTGGATTTCTATTATAAACTAGTATAAAGTTGGGAGGAGAGATGGCAGTGTCTTCAAGGATCCTAGGGAGTTGCTATTCAGCCTAGACTGGGGCTGTTTCCATGGAAGCTGGGAGAATGGGGGATGTTCAACTTCTAAGACATGGTAGTTGACTGGCTATGGTGGACAGAGGAAGAAACAATGGCTGTCTGGAAGGATATTGATTCTACTGCTCCCTGCCTGTCGTCTCCTTCCACTAGGACCACCTGTGAGAAGGGACAGTCAGATAGTCACCCTGGCTTCCATTGTGTTCAAATCCTCCATCTTCAAATGGATAAACCCACATCCGGAGATTAAGACTCCATTTCCCAGCATCCCTTGCAGCTAGATCTGACCATGTGCCTGAAGCCTCGCTTGATGAGTGTACAGCATCCTGTGATAGCACTGAGGAGTCTTAAAGGCAAGCAGGCCAGCATCCTTGGTCCCTTCATTGTCTGCCCCCCTCCACCTGCAATCTGCACAGTAGGTGTAATGGATGGAGCTTTAGTTGATAGTTTAGGTACAGAAGCTAAAAGAAGCCCGAGTCCCTGAGGAGTTATTAGGATAACATTCTAACATTAGCACAACCTCTTCACAACCCACTTTCCTCATTGTTGTAACCAAATACTCAACACAAGCAACTTAAGAGAGGGAAGGCTTGGCCAGGGGCTACATTCTATCATGGTGGAGGCAGGGCCCGGCAGTGACATTTGTACAGTGAGAACATGCAGCAGCTGTTTGTTACAAGATAGCAACAGACCTAGGGCCCCCGGAAGCAGGGCTATGCTATAATCCTCCAGTTCAGCATATGCTGAATCATCCCTGGCAGCCTGCAACAGCCAGCTAGTCTGCAATCTCCCCAAACAGTACCATGAACTGGGGACCTAGTGTTCAAGCACAGAGCCTATGAGAGTGACATTTCCCATCTAAACCCTAACCCTTTCAAACTTAAGGGAGACCAAACAAGCAGCTGCCACTGTTGCTTTCAAGCCCCTCAGACACAAACGGAATACTAAACAACAGGAGACACAAATCTTCCAGGCAGGAATTTAGGTGTGGCTGACTCCTCCACCATCCAAAGGTACAGGTAGTAAGTACCCAATGTACAGATAAGGAGACTAAGGCTTAGCGAGACAGTGTCAGGTGTCCAACATCACAAAGAGCATGAGGTGTGGGGAAGAAGAGGCTCTAGATGTTCAGCTCCAACGATCCCCACCACCTCTCATTTTCACCTTCCCTCTCATCCCCACCTCCCCCACTTCTCCCAGCCAAGCTGGAACAGCAATAACAATGGCCTCAGTAAC
>JADRCD010217180.1:6389-53689 GCA_019843815.1 Montemys delectorum
CTGCCTCCTGCCTGCCTCCTGCCTGCCTCCTGCCTGCCTCCTGCCTGGCAAGGTTCACTAGGTCTCAGGCAATCTCCTCCTAAATAGTGTTCTGCCCCCACTCACACTTAGCAGGAGTGTGAAGGTAAGGAGGCAAACAAGAGGTGCTGACTTGCTCACACTGGGCTTCCCATAAACAGTCCTGGCTGACAACTGCAGATGCTGCAGTAGGGACAAGAGAGGATTAATTGGCATGCTAGAACAAGTGACAGTGCACAGGAATCTCGTTTTATCATGGCCAGCAAGGCTGAGGCCGTGTGCTTCTGTGACACAGCCTACAGGATGGCCCCTAATTTCATAGGAACAAGTTTCTAATGCATGAGGTAGCCCCACCCCTTCTTCACAGGCGGCCGTACTTGGAAGCAAATGATTTAGTGTTCCTGCAAGAGGATCATACAAAGAGAGTGCTCATTAGAGGGGGCTCAGTCTGTCAGGTGTTGTTACATTAGGCTCAGAGAGTCGTCATAAAATGACTTTCAGGCTGGTCTTGGCTGACAATTAACTGCAAGCCATTGCCTGTATGTCACGGGAGGCAAGAGCACTGATTTATGCAGCAGTTTAATTATCCAGCCGAAAGCTTCTGCCCCCTGTATTTGTATCCATTCTAGCTTGCTTCATCTCTCCCCCATATTTCTGACATTTGGATTTTCCCCTACTAATTGACATGCCTGTCCCCTCCTTCTCCTGGTGTCCATTTCTGGAACTGCTATTTGTGTATTGCATGATATTTTATCAGGGAAAAAAAAAATAAAACTGAGATCCAATTTCATGAAAATGCTGTTGCCGTATGCCCAGGAGGACAGGGGGAGGAGAGAATCAAGTCTTCCTCCATCTACCTCATGCGCAGGTACATTTTACAAGTTCTATTGTATTCTGACTTATTAAGCAGTGCATTTTTTTTTTCTTTTACCTTAGCTTTCATTGCAGAAGGGTGTGGGGGGCGTGAGATCGATAAAAGCTGAAGTAGATTGACCGTTTATCAGACCTGCTGGTTTCAGAAATATATTACAACTCTCAAGTTAGTTACATAAGGCTCAAAAATATAATTAGTTAAATGTTCTATTCCCTTTATCTCTATTACCTGAGAGAAGTGACTCTATTGTAGTGCTGTTTCCAGCAGGCCCCAAGCTGAACACGTAATGATTTGGAAAAAGGGAAGAAAAGATATCTAAGGATGAGATATTTAGGATCAACTTCCCATCCGTTTCAGGCCTGATTTAAATATCTGGAACTGTAAAATCCTGAAATGGATGCATTCCCACAAAGCTGCCTAAAGCCCAGCACTGGTGTGTACAGGTGTATACTGGGTTCCCCCACCAGGCCGCAGCTCCCCCAGCTAGCGCTGCTTGCTCGTAACCTTTCATTAACTACTCCCTGGTAACATTCTTTTCCTCCTCTGTGCTATTTTTTGTCCTGAGGCTTGTGAGCAAGGCTTGTATCACGCAGCCTGCTCTGTCTGAGTAACTCAGCATGAAAGTCCCACGCAAACCCATGTGGGTGATAATATCTCATCACCGAAGCCCCCGTGAGCTTGGTGGACACACACCAAAGCAGAAGAAAATGGGCAGAACATTCAGTAGGGATGAATTTTGTACCTTATAGAGAATATCTTTGAAATGCTGCCTGGTGGGGGGGGGGGGCCCTTGACAGAAAGTCTACCTAAGCCTAAAAGCAGGATGTTTGTAGCCATTCTCTCTTGCTTTCAGGGGTTCTCACTAACTTGATCATCAAAGTATGCCAGGGCTTAAGTAAATAGGGCTCCTAGCCTCCTTCCTAACAATGGTTTGCAAATTCCACATACACAAAAGTCCTGATCTCCGATTTGTGGGGTCTATGATAATTCCCCATTAAATAATCAGTATACACATAAAGTTTCAGCTTAATTAGCCTGGTTTTCCTCATCAGCATCCTGGGTATAACATGCTGCCCTTTTACAAATCGGTAAGAATGACGTCTCTGTTAATGTAGAAAGCCTTGGCATTCACAGTGCACATTTAAACTCACCATGAGGGGAGCACAGCTCTGCTGTAAAACATGCGTTACTTAAATTTTCCATTCTTCATCAAGTTTCCCTCTGCCTAGATACAGTAGAGTCAGTAGCATGGAGGGCCTGCACTACAGCCTATGCGTTCTCTCGGGCACTAAGTCAGCCTCTGGATGGCTTCCAGAGGTTTCTGCAGAAGGCAGCGAGTAAGATTCCTTTGACCTACAGTAGAGAATCTTGCCATTGCAGGCATATTAGCTTGCTTGTGTAAATTATCCTGTCTAACCATTTAGCTTTAATACCTCTCTTTGGGATCCACTTTTCAATTTTTTGTAACTCTTCAGCCCTGCATAACTTAACATCCATTGCCTTTTCCATTTAAATAATGATGTGAAGGGTTAAATGTCCAAAAAAAGCAGCTTACTTCATAATATAAATACAAAAAAAAAAAAAGAAAGAAAGAAAGAAAGAAAAACCCTCAAGACTCAACCGGAGAGTCGTTTTCTAGAGTTTCTCAAAACTTTTACACTTTTAATTTTGGACCCAGGAACCACTCAAGCATAAAGAATTCCAAACTAAAGTGAAGAGATCATGCTCAAGTTTGATATAAGAAGGGCCAAGACAAATAAGTATTTTCATGCAAAATGCCTGGGAAGGTACTCATTTCTTCATGAGAAAACTGCATCTCTCCCCTGACATCTCCCCATTCCCACTCCAGTCCACCCACTCCACAGGCAAAAACCCAGTGCTCATCTCTTTGCACATCCTTCCCCCACGGTTTCTCTCCACACTCTCAGCTGGGAAACAAATGCGTTCTCAGCAGCTGAACTCCATGTTCCTACCAGGCGTTAAATAAATAGTCTCTTTTTCCTCCCTGTTGGAAGTCACTTGTCATTTGTCCCTGCTGAAAAGCATTGATAAGGCAGGCAAACTAGGAAGCAGAATTGGGGGAGACAGAAGATGTTTTTACAAAACCCAGGCAACTGTATTAGGGAAAGACTGCGCTCACATCACTGTAGCTGAGGATTCACACACATCCCAATCCCTGCCTTGTTTGCTTTTGAAGTGTATCACTCCTCTGCTGCCCATGGAGCTGTGGAATGTTCATGGAGACCCCAGCACTTCCATTGCTGTGTCTCAATGTATTATCACAGGTAGCTGTGCATCTCCCAGCCTATAAAACCTTAACTCTGCAGGAAGGTGGGGTTGTAGGGAGGAAGTAACCTATACTGTTCAAGATTAAGGTGCTACAGGCCAAAGCTTCAAGTACCCACAAAGCTGCCTTTCTCCGAGTAGCTGATAGAGACGAGGGTTCAGGGATGCGCCCTCTTGTGGCCAGTCTTTTTCAAAGCCAGATTAAGTGTGAAACCTTAAAGGTTCAGAGGCTCAGTGAAGTATAATTCTCAAGACAGGTCCAAAGAAAGGCTGGAGATGGAGCTATTGATGTTTACTTCACTTGGAGATGACTTTCTTGGGGTGTGGAGAAGTATTCTTCAGGTGAGCTCGTGTCTAATTCAAATCTTCTGTACCTGGTGTCCTCCAAGAGGAGAGAGGTAGACTCCTTTAGACAACACCTGGGCAGTATCTATTTTTGCAGGTATCACTTCTATTGTTTCTATATCCTATGTAGCAAGAACTCCAGTAAGCTAACTGTGAAAATCAGCAGCTGACCATGCCACAATTTATGTAGACTCAATAGCAGGCTGTTACTGTACATTCATTGAGCAACTACTATAAAGAAGGAAAAGTAGATAAAACTCAGTGCATTGACCAAAAAGGCCAATTTCATCGATAATTTTGGTTAAAGTCATTGGATTGGCTTGACTCTCTCATACTGCAGTTCCTATGAAGAAAAATGAGGAATAATGATATGGGGCCAGCCATGCAATGAATATGTTAACTTTGGGAAGCACTCTTGGGTGGCACCTATAAAAATAAAATAAATTTCCCTTATTGGGACAGATTTCAGAGAGCTTGGGAGTGAACACCTGCTGCTTAGCCAATGCAATTCAAATCAACTTCACAAAACCAAAACACTTCCCACTTGAACACAGGACAAATTCACTTAAAAGGTCAAGGTCCCATACTCCTTATAGTCCCTTTAGTTTCATGTTTTTGTCGGCTTTATCCAATAATCTTGAGTGAAGAGGCCAAAGTAAAACATACATTCCCATCCCAGGGATCTTGCTATTAAAAAGCACATCTATAGTATGTTTACAGGTGACGTTCATTGACTGTACTCTATGCTATACAAACAGTTATAAGGAAAAGAAAAGAGATTGGCCTTTTCTCTTCTTGAAATGTGTTAATTACTACACAGCAAAATAGACTTGTTCCAAAAGCAACAAGACAGATCTTTGCAGTTCATTTTCACATACTTTCTCTAACTAATCAGATAGTGAATATGTTTCCTGAATAGGCAGCATGCTTATGTCACACCCTACACTACTTGGAGAGTAGGTTCTATATTATGGCTTTACTTGCATGTGTATGCTATTTCTCACATGAGAAAACAAGCAATTGTCACAAAAACGCAATGTTCCTGGACTAGGATGAGTTTCCTCTTACAAATTTTACACTCTGTCACTGTGTGAGTCCAGTGAATCATTGATGTAAATAGTAGCTCATTTTCTCTCAAACTAAACAACAGAGAAGCAAGACTGACAGGGTCCCACTTAACTGAGAGAGCCATTAGCACTGAGAAAGTCATAAGTAAAAAGAACGAAAATGACCTTATTCTTTGCCCTACCTCTAACTGCCGAGTGATGGGTTTTCTGTACAAGCCTTGTAAGTCAGAGTACTAACATCCACTGTGCCATTAAACATGGTGGAAGTCACCCATAGACCTAGTCACATGATACAGTTGATACCAGGTTAGTAGAAACTGCAACTGTGTCCAACACAGGGGAAGCTTGCACATAAAAACTTATATGAGTCACTTTGTGTCGGGACCAGGGCCAGTCTCTAAAGCAGGGAGCCCATTCCCCTCACACACTAACCAATGCTGGAAAGGTTTTCTTTCTCACCTTGCAACTATGAAAGGTGAAAGAAAATTCAAAATGAAATAGCAACCCGGTAAGTCCAACCTGTCTTTTTCCTCAATACGGTTCAGAAAATAAAGTCACAATGACCAAGGTTTGGGGAACTTGTGTGTCAAAAAGGGAGCTAGTAGTTAAGGAAGTGGGACATGGTCAGAACTAACCTGTCTAGGGAGCTGGTGGGGTACCAAGGCTTCTCTCACAGGAAGCCACCCAGCCAGCTGTCTCCCCTCCCCCTCCCTGAAGGATGCCCAGGTCTTGCACAGCTTTTCTTGAAAACAGAACATCTGAGTCAACAGGTTTTCAGGATTGGAAATTTTGAGTGTTGCCTTAATTGTTTATACTGCTGCAGCAAACTTTTAAACAAAATGCTGGGAGTCCCTGCACATACTTCACTAGCCATATGCTCTACCAAACAAAACAATGGCATTCCTTTCAAATGGCTTTGGCAAGGGATCCTATTCCTTAGCCTGGCATTTACCATGAAAGTAAAGAGGTATTAAAACATCTGTGTGCCCAGTTCCCACAGACTTGAAGTAAGATCTGTATCCTCCTGGACTGAAGAGGAGTTCTCAGTTTAGATCCTGGGCTTTGGACAGGTATTTTTCTCCGCAGCAACAGGTTAGTGTGGTCCTGAGCCAATGCTTAGAGTCCATTAAACTTTTTCCTCTTAAGGACTGAGTGGTTCAGCATCGGGTCTGAGAGCACATTGTCAAGATTGCATTCTTTGGCAAAAAGTTGTTAGTCACTTTACAAAAAAATAAAACTGGGTTGGGGGTAAGGTTCGCTGGCTTTTTGTTGATGTAGTTCGTTGCTTCTGTTTTTATTTTGGTTTTGCTCTAAAAGCAAAAGTTTCAGTGTTCCAAAATTATCCACTAGCTCAATACCCTAAGAGTTGCTCTTTGCTGTCTTGGGTGGGTTGTTCATAGAGGCACGTTCCCAGAGGTGAAAATGATTGTCACTAATAAATATGCCTGGAGTCTGGCTCCGATGTGGCCCCACATCAGACATTTAAAGGAAATTTGTTTTCAGACAGAGCCATCATCAGTGCCTTTGCACTCGGCAGCCAGGCACTCTCACTCCTACCCCAGAAAAACTTTGGATGGGGTCCAGATACTGCCTCAGCACCCCCAAACCCCCAAATGCCCTGCTTTCATCTGGCTGATCAAATCTGGTTTCCTAGGCAGGGCAGCCAGGGAGCCCCAAGCAGACTGCTTTCCAGCTCCAGGCTGGCCCAAGAGCTTCCTCTCTGGGTAACCGCTGAGTTTATTTAGCAAGTGTAAGCTAGCCATTGCGGGGCAGGGCTCCCTGGCAAAGAAGTCCTTTCCCCCTCCTCTGCCTCTCCGGCGCCGCCGCCGCCGCCGCCACCACCACCTAATAACTAATAACCTTCCCGGACAGTCTTAAGCTGGAGGGAAAGAAGTTCCTGCTATAGGACTGTCAACGAAATACATTTCCCCGCCCCCGCCCCCACTCCCAACGCCAGCACCCACCTGACTCGGCAAAGGTGATGATCTCCGAGGTCTGCTCCATGAGTTCATTCATTTCGGCCCTCCTGCCAATGTCGTCCTCTATTTCCACATACCCGTTCTCCCCCACTTTACCCACATGAAGCTTTCTGATCGCGTTGAGAAGCGCCGCCTTGGGCACCGGCTGGGTGACATCGGGTCTCTTCTTCAAGTGCAGCATGTTTAAGATGTGCTTCTTGACAGCCTCTACCATCTCTGGCTGAGAGTTAGGTCCATCCTTCGGAAGGGTGGCCAGCGCACAGGACGGGCAGTCCGGGGCTGAGCCGTGCCCCTCGGATCCTGGGGTGGGGGAACTCCTCACTATAATCCAGCAACTTGCCAACAGAAATCCTCTCAGCCAAAGCAAGGGCATCCTGGCAGCGAACGTCGTGTGGTTGCCTTCTTTAAAGGCCCTGCTTTTCCTCCCCACCCCTCACGCACAGGATTTTTTTTTTTTTTTTTTTTTGGACTTTTTTTTTTTTTCCTTCTCCTCTTCAGCAAATTCTCTGGAACAAGAGCAAAAAGTTTTCTGTGAAGTTTTGTTTGCAGGTTCCCTCTCTGAATGCAGTCAGGGCTGTAGGTTTGTGGCTGTCAGGGAGGAGAGTTCTGACTGTCTCCGAGTTAAAAGAGAAGGAAGGAGGGAGGGAGAGAGGGAGGGAGGGAGGGAGGGAGGGAGGGAGGGAGGGAGGGAGGGAGGAAGAGACAGGGGGGGGGGAGAGAGAGAGAGAGAGAGAGAGAGAGAGAGAGACACGGATTGGCCCTAAGTGAGTGAGTGAATGGGAGAGGGAGGAGGGAGGGCGCCTGTGAGTATGAGCTGTGACTAGAGAGGAGGGACGGACAGCCTGTTTCTGACAGGCTGCCTTCTTACTGCTCCTTGCTCCCTCAAGCACACCTCTCTTTCAATCCTACCATTCTCTGGGGGGCTTGGGGGAGGACTCCTCAGTCTTTTCTACAATAAATTCTTCTAATTCTGTTCACTTTTAGTCTGGGGGTTTCTTTCTCTTTTTTTCTACTTTTATTTTTTCTTTCTCTTCATCTTTCTCTGCTCAATCCTTTTTCTTGCCTCACCTTTCTTCTCTGGAGGGGGAAACCCAAGCAAATTAAATGTACTGTTTCCATTCCATGACATAGCTAGATAGGAAAGTGGCCCCTAGTCATCTCTCATGGCCTTCCTTGTTCTTTCCTTGAGTAAGCACCCACCTGACCCTGATATGGGTCTGAGGGAGGTCCTCAGATTGGTAGTGCAGGACAGGGGTCTGGGGCTGGGGCACAGGGGCTGCCTGAGACAGCTCGTTGTTCTGTATGACAGAATCCAGAACCATTCCTTTGGGCCATTCATTCATATTTAAATGTCCAGGGTCCTCATGCCAGCCGGAGATCTTATGGGACCTGGAGCGCAGCAGAACTTTTGTCTGGGGTCATATAATACACTCTGCTTTTGCCAAGTGGGCACTACAGCAGGGCATTGGAAGCTCCCTTGGGCAAGCAGCATTCTACATAGTCAGGGAAGGTCCTCCCCACCTCCCACTCCCTGAATCTCCTCTCTCTAACCTGGATGCACACATATTCGAAAATTATAGCCCACTGCCCATTGTTCTGGCTTCACAGATAAGACACAGAATTCATTTAGCCTTTCTCACATCCTTTCATGAAAGACGGTGTAATCTTATGATGTGAGTAACTGGCCTAGAGGGCACAAATCTCTAAATATATTGGCAAGTTCTTTTTCTCTGGCACTAACTGCTCTTGCTTTACTGTTCTGCTTGCCCACCTCCCCTCGCCAGCCTTGACCATAGCATAGCATTCATGACAGGCTGCCTGGCTGTGTCACTTCTGTTCAAAGTACCAGCAGAGCTGTGTTCATTGAGGATTACAGTATTCTCACAAAACAAGACAAATGTGCACTTTAAAACAATTCCTTTCTGAGGCTTTTTTTTTAAAAAGAAAAATTCTTCACACCACCTTTTCATTCTTTGTCTTATTGCTTTTATCATGCAGAAGTATCTTTAAGGTGTCCTTCTGTTAAAGTAGTCCTCCTTTCCCAGTTTCTTCCCTACGTATAAGCCCTGTAGATACATTCCCTTCTATCTGATACCTACTATGTTCAGAGCATTGTAGTCTAGCAAAGCAGGTCAGGAGGACAGATTTAATAGGTGTTAGAACTACGAGCATAAGATCTACATACAAGGAGAAGAAGTTGATGAAATCATGACACTAGGTTAAACTTCAGTTTTGACAGCTAGCGATGCTTCCCTGACCCACACAAATGCTGTCTTTTCCCAAAGCAGCAATGCACAAGACTTTCTCCGTTACAAGCCCACTGACACCTATGCAGGGCTAGGAGGACTCCCAGCTCCAGAAATACCAAGGACTCTGCTGTTGTTAATAAGACTGTCCGTACT
This sequence comes from Montemys delectorum, assembly GCA_019843815.1. Taxonomy (NCBI): domain Eukaryota; kingdom Metazoa; phylum Chordata; class Mammalia; order Rodentia; family Muridae; genus Montemys; species Montemys delectorum. Next base: position 15,361 of record JADRCD010217180.1, read on the forward strand.
ACCTAAAACTCTCTGAGAGAAGTGGAGGCACTGGCATCACAATGGCTCAGAAGAACATCTTTGTGTTATAATAATGTCACCCACCTATTTGGAGTTACAGATACAGAACTCGGAGCATTTTGTAGTGCAGTTAAGTTTTACGAGACAGGCTAACATAGAGCTAAAAGTTTAATGACTCTAAACAACTCGAGGGTCTTAATAGTAGCATTTGGATAAGAGCAACTTATCAATGTTTGGATTCTCTCTGCATGTGAATATGTGTGTGTTCCCTGGATTTACTGTTTGCAAATGGAACTCTTAAAAATAACTTTCTTTTTGGCATATGTACTTGTATATGTGTGCTGAGTGGGTTGTATAAACACATAATCTATTTGCATGCTCTAGGACTATTAAAAAACCGTATGAACCTGCCTGCACAATAGAAAATGATACAAACTACAACGCCTATGGAGGTGCCAAAAAGTTGTAAAAGTCCTCTTAGCCATACTGACTTTTAATGCATAGAGATCTCAGAAGCAAGAATTTAAAAGCATTACCTTTTGGGTCCCTTCTGTTTTGTCAGCCGGCTCTTGTCTCATGAGGTCAGAGCTGTCTGAATTCCTCTTCATGGTATTGGCACTGTGAAGTTTTATACTGTAGTACTTAGTTGTACACTCACACATGGGTACCTCTCAAAGAGGAGGGCTGGGACTTTGCTTAGGATTGGTTAGAATCAGCATGACATCAGCAGATGACTCGCTTTTCCAGTGTGAGACATTTCATAATTCATTATCTAATGGAAATCTCTCTTGGCTTCTGAGACACGACCTGGGTGATGTACTGAGCCAGTAAAGCCTGTGGCTAGGAATAGTCCGCCCTTTACAAACAGAAGAGAACCAAATACACACATCTCCAAGAGTGTCCAGCTTTGACATTTTACTATTCCTCCATACACCTCTTATTAGACTCAGGCTCAGCTTTTATGTCTATACATAAAACATCTGTTACTTCATAAAGTTACTTCTATTTGCAAAGCACTGTACTTTTTCCACAGCCAAGAAAATTCATAGTGTTCTTTATAGGAATTCTAGTTTTATAATTATGATTATAGTAAAGTATTTTCTTGAGGAAAATATCAGGAAATCTGTATGTCCATGTGGTGATGGTATCCCTGCTTTGACTCACACTATTAATTTACACCTTGAAATTGAATGCCTGCTTCATACATCATTTATCACCTCAGACTTGGGAAATGGCAAAGTTCCTTTGCAAGTGAACTTCGTAAGGATCCCGCCCAGATCTTTAGAGTCCCATCCTAACTAGCAAAAACAACTATGACACACACAAAAAAAATGCATCTTTTCTTTAAAAGCTAGAATTTCAAATCCAATCATTTCCAAACACTATAAATGTGAGTTTAACGAAAAGAAGTGAACTCTCCTTCAAACAGAAGCGAAGTTAGGTTTGGGTTTTCTTTTGCCTGGGTCACATTGGCAGGGAGATGACAGAGAGAAGGAATGCTCCGATAAACACAGTGAGGAAGGGCTCTTGTTCTCAGGAAGGAGTACAGCTAAAGCACTGGCCAGGTTCTTATGACAAGTTGGATAAAATGTGCAAAATTGGGAGCTAATGAAAGCCATATGACCAGATATGTTGTTTTGTGTGCCGGATTTAACATGCATAAAATAAACTTTTCACTGTGCCCACAAGCAAACTATAGAAGCTCTGGTCTCCTGATTCGAAGTGGGGAAGGTTCCTTTATGACACCAGCAGCTGTCTGTGAAAGGGTCTCTCTTGACTGCTTGCAAAGTGTGGATGCTAGCTATATGGGCGGGGAATGGGGTGGGGGGAGAGGAGTATTAGAGAACTGAACCGCATAAGAGAACTGAAGTAGGAAATAAACTTGCAGGGGGAAATGACAGGAATATGGTGGCAAAGACAGAGAGAAAATCAGTGATGGTCAGTTCCACTCCAACCCCGGGATGAACATTAACCTTTGGAAGAGAAGCACTTCCATACTGTTTGATAAGAACCCCTCAGCATTTAAACTCACGTCTTGCCTCACCCATAACTTCAGCGAAAGTACCACTTGCACCCAAATGTAGACTGTTGACTGGGTTGGCACAGAAAAATGCCCGGATCATACCCCAACTACAAGGCTCCCTCGTTTAAACTCAAGCCTCAGTGTTTCCATCTATAAAGTGGGATGCATAATTTCGAAATCAAAACTCAGGGGTCACAAAAGAATGTGATTTCTGAGCATCCCAGTAGTTTCTTAAGTATGTGCGTCATGGGAATGTTCAAGACCCTGACTGCAGGGGCCGCCTCACACAGGGTCACTCTGAGACCCTGTTGGCCTTTGACACCATGAAAGGTGCCAATCTGCTAAGCCAGTCTACCAGCTATGACGTAGCTGGATCTCCCCCAACCTCAGAGCAGGAACCACGTTGGGAAAGCCTCCTCTCTTTCCATGGAAATCCAGGTGGGGGTGGTGGAGGAAGCAGGCAGGTTAGAATAGCTTCTGTGGAATATTCTGGGCTGAGGATCAGCGTTTCCCAGCTGAATTCCAGGGCCCAGGGCGTGCGCTGGTCAGCGCAGCTCTGAGCGGGGTTGGTTTCTCTTTCACTTCCTGCCCCTCCCGCGGAGACTCCCTGCACCCAGGCCCTGTCCCTTTTCAGCCTGCCACCGTACCTTGAGCAGCACCTGCTGGCAGTTTCCAGGGATCACTCCCGAATGCGCAGCTCCAACCCGGCTCGCGGGACGCCTGGACTCAGGGGCCAAGCTGGTCCAAGCGGCCGCCTCTATTTTTACCCTGAACACCAGCAAGGGCAACTTCGTTTAAAAGCGCAGCTCTTGATTTTTCCCCCCCTTTTGGCAGCTAAAGAATTCAGGGAGGGGAAAGAAAAAAAAAAAATCACTGTTCAGTGAGTGCAGCTGGGAATCTCTGATCCCAGCCCTCGGTGCCAGGGAATGTCAGGGACCCGGACCTGCAGTGGGGCTGCCGGTCTCCTGGCCAACCGAGGCGAGCGGCAGCTCAGGCCCCGCACCCGCAGACTGCCCCTTTCCCGAGTGTGGAGTTCGGTCCCACCGACTACCGCACTGGCAGAGTGGCCCGCTGCCACCGCGCTCTGCACCTAGCGGAGGCGTTCTGATTTACTGGCTACTTCACAAAGCTCCAACTCCACGCTGGCCCTGTGCTGCCTGGAGGAGCAGCCACTAGCGAACCCGGGGAGCAGCTTGCTGTGAGGAGGAGCCCGGAGGGAAACTGGTACCTTATTTTACTGTAATTGCAAAAGAAGCGATGTGCCAGAGATTTATATTTAGAAGTTGTATGTTTCTACTTTTATGTAAATGGAGCAATTAGGGCCTGTCTTGTTTCTGCTAACTCGGATGCGTGAGCATTGCTGGAGAGCTGGTGTTTTCAATCACAATTAGTGAGCTGGTCAAGAAACAAAGTTCCTTTGAGGATAGAGCTCCTTTGTGCAGATAGGGGGAAACCTGCATTTCAGTGCTGGCCAGTGGCTTGTGGTGACACACATCTTAGGGGCATAGCTAACTCTGGACTAGTGTGTTCGCCCTGTGCAGCAGCTGGGCCCATATAAAGTTGGCAGAGATCAAGAAGTGAGAATATTCACTTTTCCTCTCAAGCAAACCGTATGTCCTTAAGCTTGCATCCAGGCTATTAATCGCTCTTCCCTCACTCTCCCTGAAGCAAGGAGACAGGCTGGGAAAGGAGGCCGTTTTCCACGACTCTGTGGTTAGCTGCTGCTCACAAATTCTATGATTCAGTCAAACATGCAAGCCAGAGGATGTGGACACCCTAAGCAGGTGACTGACAAGTGTCCTCTGATTCAACTGAATGACAGGAGGCTAGTGGTTCAGAGGCACAGACAAGCTGCTAATAACTCACGGTGTTGAGTTCCTTCCCATGAAAAATCTGTTTTCAAAAAATAAAAAAATAAAAATAAAAGAAAAGAAAATGATGATTTCTGCCTTACTGGGAAAGTAAACATGAAACGTGACTGTGGAAATGAAAAGAACTTATGAGGTGTTCTCATTAGCTACGTGTTATTCTGGCCTTGGGGTGTGGGGGGGGGGGAGACTGGCTTCCTTGCTTAGGGTCAGCCTCTCCCCACAAGAGCCAGCACAGCATCCAGAAAACATGAGCAGGATTCTAAATGATATTTGCTGCAGTAAACTGTGGGAGCCCCTGTTTAACCATCCCATCAAATGGCTTTGGTAGAGTATGGGGTTGGCAAACCTGTCTGTTTCCTACAGGCCACAGCCTGCAACTAGTTTGGGCCAAATGTTAGATACCAGGATTTGGGCCAGAGATGGAGCGGCACTTTGCAGTCAAAATCCAACTAGGGGGCTGTGTGCTTCTAAGCTAGAGCAAGAATGAATAGTTCAAAACAGAAGTGGAAAGGGGGGCATTCAAATCGCTCTGAACTGTATCCAAAACAGCAAATCAGAAACACTTAACCCAAAACTCCCTGATTCCTAAGACTCACATTTTTCTCAGAACTACCTGAGTATCCCTTCAAGCCTCTTGCCGTGTATGAGGACCTGTTCTCGGGGTATTGAAGATTGTTATCTGAACAGTGGGCCCAGATGCTACAGCTAAAAACGGGAAAAGAAAAAGAAGGAGAAAAAAAATTCAGTAAGTAAACTGTTGTTCCTCAGTCCAGAACAGTGCTTCTCAGCTGAACTGCTTTCTCTCTCTCCCTCCGGGACATCTGACAATGCTTTCAGCTGTCACAACCAGGAAGGAGGTGCTACTGGCGTCTACTGAACAGAGGCCAATGCTGAGAGCTCTCCTACAATACACAGCACAGGATGGTGCCCACGCTAGAGAAATTAGCAGTGATTATACAGTGAGAAGCCCTGAGTTAGAGTCATGATTTTAAGATTTCACCCGGTTCCCTTTCCATCTGTGCTCCAAGAGGACTTGGAGACTCAGACTGTAACACTGGAAAAGAATCCAAATATGCAAAGTATTAGTGACTGAAGTGACCCTGCTCCCCATGTGTGTATGGTACCCAATGACTAGAAACTCACGGAGGGCAACAAATAGCTGACTTTCCTAGGCAGCCTTGCTGTCCCCACACACATTCTCATATGCCCTCAGTATATTCTCAGCCCGTTTTTGGGTTAAACCAAGGGCAGTCTTGGTAGCAAGCAACAGATCGAGATGGGCTGGCTCATACCCAATGTGTTCGAAGATAATGGACTCACAGAGAAAAAGTAAATGAAGAACTGGGTTCCTCACTTTAGCCATTCAGTAACAGCTCAATCAATGCAACAGTGGATCCCCCAAAGTAAATTCTACAAATATGAGATAGCCACGATTAACTTAAAAAAGAGAGAAAAAGAAAAAGCTAATAGTTTTTTATTTTTATTGTCTAGTACTTAAGGTAATGACATACAATTAATATCCAAAGAAATAAAGCAGAATTCTTGTCTAAATTGTAATGTTCACTCCAAGCAACATCTTATCCTTCAAGTGCCTTACTCATAAAGAAGGAGAGTGGATAAAGGAAGCCTGTGGCCCTTCCGGTGCTGCTCTTCTGAGAAGAACCAGACATGAGTAGGAAAGACACAGAAAAAGTGTCATCAACAACAAATGACAAATATCGAAGAAAGATGCAGCCTACAACAAGCCCAGCTTAGGTATGAATACTGTTCAGAAGACAAGGGCCACAGTCCCACGTTCATGGCTTAGCCTCTCAGTGGCTCAGATCATCCAGAAAGGAGAGAGAAAGTCAGAGTTCATTTGTCAATGGACAGTGCCATGAAAGGAGTGTCTTAGACATCATGACGCCATGTCATCTCCTCCAAGATATGAATCATAGTCTACTCAGGTAAATGGTCATTTTAGAACCAAAAGCTTCAATCAACTCCCAAATGATTCATAAATGCCTGGATTTCTTCCCAAGAATGGCTAGCACATACAAAATCTCAATAATCACTTGTAACCTATAGAGAAACTATATAAATATGCCTTCTCAAAGTTCTGACCAAGGTACATATGTTCATTAATTGTCATAACTCAGTTAAAACTGGATCAGGAAACATCTGCTACAGAAATTGATTTATTTCCCCTAAAAGATTATGGAAAAATATTTTCAAAGGAATATAGAAGAGAATGCCACCATACTTTTCCTTACCTGGAACCTCTAGGATAACAAGTCCCATATTCCTGGCTTGAGGACAGAGCTATGACACAGAGATTTAGGCTGTAGATTCCATTAAATTGATGAGAGCAGAGGCTTTGATTCTAATCCAGTTTTGCTTATCCACAAAGATACCTCTACAACATGTTGTCCAATTATAGATCCAAAAAGCAAAGGCCAATAAAAAGCTTGAAGCTGTTCAATCTCTCAATCTCTCTCTCTGTCTCTCTCTGTGTGTTTGTCTCTCTCTCTCTCTCTCTCTCTCTCTCTCTCTCTCTCTCTCTCTCTCCCTCTCTCTCACTGTGTGTGTCCCTCTGTGTGTCTGTGTGTCTCTGTGTGTTGTTTTAAATCAGGGAGCTGCTACCTCCTGCATGTCCAGATAAAGTCCAAAGGTTGTGTCCTTCTTTGGGAGCAGCTCTCAGACACGTCTAAGCCACAGTAGCTTGGGTGCTGTTCTTCGCTGCACTGTGACCTCTTCTGTCCATGCTCTGGCAGCACACTCTGGCAGCAGCCCAGCCTGGTCAATAAAGATTTCCAGGTGCCCACAGTCTAATCTCTGGAAAGTCAGATCTTCAAAGGTGGGTCAGCAAGCAGGATTCTGTCAGCATTCATCTCATCGGTTTGAGGAACCAAAGCGTAAAAATATACAAGATCTTGTGTTGTTTAGCTGGTGTCACTAAGTTCTATAATCTTAAGCTTTCCAAATACAGCTTATAGCCATAGTCCTCTGTCTTAGCCTTTACTTACTCCTTCTGAAAGATGGGCTAGAATGATGGATGGAAGGGCAGTTGTTCTATTAAAAGCAAAAAATCTCATCTCTCAAAGACCATTTGTGATCACTTTAATGAAACAACTGAAAAACCAATAATGTCATTTTAGCCAATGCTAACATCATTTAGCTGTGAAACAAGGACAATTAAAATGGCGCTCCCTGCAGAGAAGAGTTCACTCAATAACTTCCTTAACTTTCAAGACACTTTTGTTTTATTAGACGCTGTTAGCTTCATGTTAGTCACAGGGAAAAAAAAAATGCCCACATACACACGCACAACTAAATGTAGTCAGTTTGCTCAGCTGCTGCTGACGTCACTGCTGCCCACTAGGAGTGAGTTACTGTAATAACCCCCTTTTATTAATCATAGGCTGGAGGAAGCACAAAGTGAGTGACATCATTAGGCAAAGGACTGGCTAACTCATGCTCCAATTTACTCAGCTTTATTATAACATTTCTCAAGTGTCATATGAAGGTGATTACCATTTCACACTTCCCCCCCAACCCCCCTAGCCCCCCCACCCCCACCCCAAGCAGTCATTCCTAACCTTCAATTCACACTCCCAGGGAAGAGTTAGGTTTTCAGATGGAGGTCTGCAAGAGCCAAGTCTCACTAAGGGTCCTTATTCCAGAAAAGAATATCCCGGGAACAGCTTCTTCCTGGGCTAGAGGTAGAGGCGGTTTCTGGAGAGGATAGCATTCCAAATGACTTCTGCTTCACTCTGACCCTGGTGGCAGCATCCTACTGCAGAAGGACAGTTCTGGCATGTATTCAAGGTCACCTAGGTCTTGGATTCTGCACATCTGAGCTCCAAAATATGAAGATTCCACTGAGAGAGTGGCAAAAGTTTGTGAATTGCCACATGGGTTGTTGAAGTGAGATTCTGTGGGGTTAAGCTCACTATTTTCAGACTTGAGGACTTCTGAAGAAATCCCTGTAACCAGTAAGCAGTTGCCCTGCCTAGGGAGTGCTGGTCACAATGCACATCCTCCACAGATGACCATCATGCAGTAAAAAGGCATCACTACAAACCCAGCACATAGAACACGACTGCTGTGTAGGCAATGTGGCCATGGATGGTATTTTTTTTTCTCTTTCTTAAAAAGCTTCATTGCTTAGAATGAGCCTTCTCTGTCTTTCTACATTAAACACTAGGAAGGCATGCAAACCATCCTGTAGCTGGGGTAAATTGGGAAAAGGGAAACCTAGCTGCATGCTCAGCCCACACAGTAGCTTGAAAGTCATAAGCCAGCTCACATTTGTGTGGTCCAGTTCCTCACGGACTCCTACTTACCCAATAGAGAACTTCTGGAAGCTGAAGAGGCAGGTGATTAAAGGGAAGAAGGAAGATAGCTCAGAAATGTCCAAGGTCACTGCATCACGCACTCTCTCATTTTATGTTCTATTTTTCCTTTTTTTTTTTTCAAGTTCTCCCAGCCCATACTGATCTCGACCTTGCAACCTTGCAATCCTGCTGCTTCCACATTCAAATTCTTGGATTATGGGAATGTACTACCACATTCAACTTGTCTTTTCTCTTGACTATGCATGAACTGACTGTCCCCATGATGATGGGGGAAAATGTTTTTACAATAATCTGAGTTGTCTTTAAGCTCACAAATGGGCATCTAGCAGTGTTATTTGTAGAGGCATTCACTCATTCCCTTATTTGTATTTCTAACCTGAGGATATTTTACTGAGTTAAAATAAAGTTTAGTTAGGCACATAGGAGAGATGTAATCATTGAAGAAAAGAGAGGGCCAGAATCCTGGGATATTAAGATACTGACAAAATTGACTTGTCAATTGCAGAACACAATAATTAAATTAAATGCTACTTGAGTCTTTTCAGGCTGAATACTGAATCATGCGCAGTCTACTAGGAGATGGGTTTGGCTTCCAGAATGACAGGAAAGATCAGCCTGAAAATGTTACATGATAAATCAATTAGACAGAGCAACCATAAGATGTTCAGGTTGGAAGCTTCCTTATGCAACGAATGCTAGCATATGAAGGCACAGGTACAGCTAGATAACTGGTGGCTAATTCAAATCCCTTACCTGTGCATGTGGCAGTTCTCAAGCTTTCTATGGCTAAGTTCATGCTTTACTTCACTCCTCTTCTGATGAATGAGAATTCCTGAATTCCAGAAGATATGTGCCCAGCTGAAATCAGAGCACAGCCTCACCAAAAACAAATCATGTTTGTTAATGCTGTGAGCAGAGGAAGTGCCCACGGGGTCCCTGGAAACTCACAAAAATTTCTGAAGCAGAAAAACGAATAAACAAACAAAAACAAAAAACAAAGATAATCAGACAAACAAAAAGCCAAAAAAACATAACAAAACAAAACAAAACAAAATAAAAACAAAAACAAAGTGACCACCAAGGAAAGTAAATCTTATGGACTTGGGAGAAGATTCCAGATTTAGCAGGTGATTGAGCTGTTGCTCCCTTGGAAAGATGTAGCAGCGCCCTCTTCTGGCGCACTCAAGTAGAAGCAACCTTCAGAGGCCGGCTGAGGCACCCACGCCCAAGCTCTGCTTTTCAAATGACACATCGTGAATTTAAAAGTAACATATATTCACCACACAGAATATGAAAATGCATGTAAGTATGAGAATCTGAATCTATATGCTCTTCCTTCCCAGAATACTATTTTGATGTATGGGCAAAACAAAATTGGAAAGGAGTGGTAATTGGATGGATTGATATTTTCATCTGTCATTCATTATGTGTTGACTATTTTCAATGGCCATATTTCTTGAAAAAGTAATGTCTGAAGGATAATTAATCAAATAAATGCCTTTATTTTTAAACACCAGTCAACTAACCATGAAGCTGGTTCCAAAATTTGGTAGGCATCTTTTTTTATGTTCTGAGTTCATGTCTTATTAGTTCCTTAAGGTAAATTCCTGATGAGTTATTGGGTCCAAAATGTGGACACATTCAATATCCTCATCCATGTTACCAAGTAACCCTCTTCCAAGTCCTAATCGTGTAAGAGTATGGCCCCTTCCCTGCGTTTCAACCTGGGTCTTAGCCTAGTTCTAATTTTCCTATCAAGATAAATCAGGTGTACATTTTCTTTACATTTGGCTTTTTAAGGTGCTCATTAAGATTAAACATTTAATTGTTCATTTGTGTGAGTTAGTTTTAAGTCACTGCTATATTTTAGACTTTCATGTTTCAAATACAATGAATTATGTACAATCTAATAGAGGTATATTTTACTATTACTAAGGATTCTTCTGCTCCCCAGTGTAGTGATGTCTCTCCTGGTAGTTCCTTATCAGTTCATTTTGTTTAGAGTATTTCAAACAAAAGTATGTTTCTATTCAGGCCCTTCTAGTAAACTTCATGGATGTTGAGTTTTTCGTATCAGGAAATCCAGTTAATATTCACCTGTGCTTTTTTTTTTCCTAAGAATTTACTTTACATTTTATTTTTTAATCCTGAATATCCAAAATGCATTCTGCCATGCCAACCCAAAGCTTCATAACAACATAAATATGTGAACTCCAGCCTTCTGTATCTGTCCTTACTGAAAATTTGTCATTTAAAAATTAAAAATCATTGAATAGTATTTATTTTTAACTGCAGTAGTTTTTCTATTTACAAAAAAGCCACTTGTTTTAAAAATATTTTCTTCTGTTCCATTTTAAACACATGTTTTTGTTTGTTTCTACAGTTTTCTCCAACATGTAAGTGAATTGTTGGTTTGAAAGTCTTTAGGTTTAAAGGTCAACTTTGTCTCTGCTATTTTGCTGAATCCTCTTCTGTTAGTGGCAGAATTTGTGCAAAATACCTCAGTTGTCATTTTGTTTCTTTTCTGGTGATTCGATTTTTAAAGATTTATTTTATTGATTGAAATTGGAGTAGTACTGTACGCATTAAGAGAGCCCCAAAGAAGTCAGAGGTGTAAGTTTCCCTGGTGCTGAAGTTACAGGTATTTGTAAAGCACCTAACAAGGGTGCTCAGAAGTACGCCAGGGCCTTCTTCGAGGCCTCCTTCTTAAACATTGAACAAGCCCTCCTGCCCACTGCGATTCATTTTTAAATAATATGTCTTTTTTAAAAATAAACTCACTATCTTCTTTATCCCCTTTACCTTGTTTGCCCAGAGATCAATTTGTTATGTTTATGGATGAGTCAAACAATATGCAGGACGCCCCTGACTTCAGCAGGTGCCCAGTTACTATTCGGTTACTCAAGTTGAAGGCTAACTCAGCACTCAAATGGAAACTGACTTTTTTCTTTGTATTTAGGAGCAAGTTCCAGAAGGAGGAAAAGAAAGACTAGAAATAGTCTCATGGTGGGTAGCACTTTTTAAAGCGTCCTTCCACCTGTGTAGTATTGCAGCCCTTTGTAGTCTTTAAGAAGGTTTAACAATCCTGAACTGTCCTGAGATACTGAAACATTCCTCACTGTGGTGTCTCTGATAGCTTGGTATTTGTTTTTGTGGCACTGGGTATTGAATCTAGAGCCTCGTGGTCACTGAGCAAGCCTAAGGCTGGACTCTATGTGGCCACCGTACATTTTACTTTTCACTGTGCGTCTCATTATATTTCCCAGGCTATCCTTGCAATCACTCTGTACCCCAGAGGAACCTGGAACTTTCAATCCCCTTACCCAAATCGATTGCATAGCTGAAATTAGAGGCCTATGCCATCAAGCCCAGCTTCTGACAGCTGTTTGAAGTGGGATGGGATTCCGAGTTCAAATTTTAGTCTTTAAATACAATAGACTAGGAACATTTATTTCTTGTCATTGATGATTTTGAGACATCGTCCTCTGGGTATCTTTTCCTTATAGCACCAAATGTCTTCCCTGGAGGGAGCAGAGGCTGAGAGGAAGAGAATATTTTTAAGTTATTTTTTATTTATGTTATTTTTATTTGTTCACTTTACATCTAGCTCACTGCCCCTTCCCCTTGGTCACTCTTCCCCATCTCCTTGTCCTCGGAGAGGGTGGAGTCCCCTCTGGTATCCTCTCACTGTGGCACATCAAGTCTCTGTGGGGCTTGGTGCATCCTCTTTCACTGAGACCAGACAAGGCAGCCCAGCTAGAACATATTCCACAAACAGGCAACAGCTTTTGTGATAGCCCCTACTCTAGTTGTTCAGGACCCACATGATGGTCAAGTTGCACATCTAATACATATGAGCAGGGAAGCCTAGGTCCAGCCCATGTATGTTCTTTGCTTGGTATATGCTCTTTTGTTGGTGGTTCAGTCTCTGAGATTCCCAAGAGTCCAGGTTTGTTAACTCTGTTGCTCTTCCAGTCGAGTACCTAGTCTCATGTGGAACCCAAAGTCTGAGGAAGCAAATCATTAGGAAAGGGACTTGGGAGCTCCATATTTAAGATGAAATGTAAGAAGAGAAGCCTGTGAAAAGTTTGAAAGAGTAGCCATGATTGGAGGAGAAAACTGAGTGCAGAGCTACCAGGCAGGAGACCAAGAGAAAAGTTTGGAGTATCAAGACAGACAATGAGTGAACAATGAGTCTGGTAGTGGTGACAGAACCCAGATCACTACCAGATGAAGCATATCAGATCTAGTGGAAGGAGGTTGAATTTTGGGAGCCTTACCTTTGAAACAGACTGGTGTCCAGAGAGGCTAATTACCTGGCTGCTGTGGGGTGAGCATCATATCCACCACATGCTTCTCTGAGACTTTCTCCCTCACCACAGGCCCTCAGATAATGAAACCATGTCACTATGAAATGGAACCTCTGAAATATAAGTCAAAAATAAACCTTCCCACTCTAATACGTTATTATGTTCCAGTGTTTGGTCACAGTGATAGAAAGCTTACTACTGTAGATAACATCAGGAAGCTCCAAGTGACATTAAATGCAGTGAAATTTCCAGTGGCATCAAATCACTTACATGTTTTATGATGCCCAGTTGTTGTTTATTTTTTTAGCTCAAAGTGTACAAGAGAGAAACTGATTGTTTCAATGAAGGATTGCTGTCCAGAGGTCCATTCTACCACGACAAAAATATCCCATAACCATCCTTCTGGTCTGAGCCAGTGCCCTGAGCAGACCTTAGGTGCAAACTCCACAGCCAGTCCCACAACACCCAGAGGAAGATCCACTCCCAGGTGCTCTAGCACTACCGGAATCATAGGATCAGAGGTGAGGAGGACACAACATCTGCCCCAACACAGAAGTAACTGGGATCAATGGGACCCAGGCACACAGGAACTCCACCTAACCAGTGGCACATGTTCCATCCTGTCTGGGCCAGTGCCCTGAGCAGACCTTGGCTTGAACTCTGCAGCCAGTGCCACAACACCCAGAAGCTCTACTCCTAGGCATTCTAACACACCCAGGGCCACAGGATCTCAGGATACCAGGATCTCAGGATCCCAGGATCCCAAGAGCTTGGTGACACCAGGATCTCGAGGTCCCAGAGGTAGCTTGACTCCCAGGAGCTCTGACACCCCCAAGATCTCAGGATCACAGGATCACAGAATCAGAAGATCACAGAGATAGCTGAACTCTGAGGAGTTCTAACACAACCAGGATCACAGGAAGGACAGACTCCAGTCAGATATAGTGAGGGCAGGTAGAACTAGAGATAATCAGATGATAGGAGGCAAGCTTAAGAACATACACAACAGAAACCAAGGTTACTTGGCATCATCAGAACCCAATTCCGCCACCATAGTAAATCCTGGGCACACAATCACACCAGAAAAGCAAGATTCAAATCTAAAATCCTTCTCATGATGGTGATAGAGAACTTTAAGAAGGAACAACCCACAAACCACAAGAAACTTAAGAAGAAGGAAGACCAAAAGGTGGACATTTCATTCCTTCTTAAAAAAGGGAATCAAATACCCACAGAAGGAGTGGCAGAGATTAACTATGGAGCAGAGACGGAAGGAAGGACAAGCATATAGCTATCTTCTAAGAGGCTCTGACAATACCTGACTAATACAGATGTAGAGGCTCACAACCATTCATTGAACTGAGTACACTGTCCCCAATGAAGGAGTTAGAGAAAGGTTCTATGGAGCTGAAGGGTTTGCAGCCCCTTAGGACGAACAACAATTACTAACTAGTACCCTCAGAGCTCCCAGGGACCCAACCACCAATCAAGGACTATACATGGTAGGACTGAGTGTTCTGGTAGCATGTGTATAGTAGAGGATTGAAAATTCGATCATCAATAGGAGGAAAGGACCTCGGCCTTGTGAAGGTTTTGTGCCCCAGTGTAGGGGAATGCCAGGGCCAATAAGTGGGAGAGGGTGGGGTGACAGGCATGGAGAAGGGGGAGGCAAAAGGGGTTTGTTCTTGTTGTTTTTGTTTGTTTGTTTGTTTTTTGGAGGGGAACCTGGGAAAGGGAAAATTTACATGTAAATAAAGAAAATATCTAATAAAAAAAATTTAAAAAAAAGGACATAAATAACTCTCTTAAAGAAATACAGGAGAACAGAGGTAAACAGCTAGAAGCCCTTAAAGAGGAAATCAAGGTGGGAGGATGGAAGTTGATGGGTGGAGCAGTACCCTTATAGAGGCTGGGGATGGGATGATGGGATAAGGAGTTCCCGAGGGGAGACCTGGAAAGGGGAAAACATTTGAAATGTAAATAAAGAAAATATCCAAGAAAAAAGATAAATAAAAAAATTACAGGAAAACACAATCAAACAGGCTAAAGAAATTAACAAAACCATCCAAGACCTAAAAATGGAAATAGAAACAATAAAGAAATCACAAAGGGAGACAACCCTGGAGTTAGAAAACTTAGGAAAGATATCAAGAGTCATAGATGTAAGCATCACCAACAGAGTACAAGAGATAGGAAGAGAGAATCTCAGAGGCAGAAGATACCACAGAAAACATTGACATAACAGTCAAAGAAAATGCAAAATGCAAAAAGCTCCTAACCCAAAATATCCAGGAAATCCAGGACACAATGAGAAGATGAGATCTAAGGATAATAGATATAGAAGAGAGCAAAGATTCCCAATGCAATGGGCCAGTAAATATCTTCAACGAAATTATAGAAGAAAACTTCCCTAACCTAAAGAAAGAGATGCCCATGAACATACAAAAAGCCTACAGAATTCCAAATAGACTGGACCAGAAAAGAAATTCCTCCCATCATATAATAATCAAAACACCAAATGCACTAAACAAAGAAAGAATATTAAAAGCAGTAAGAGAAAAAGGTCAAGTAACATATAAAGGCAGACCTATCAGAATTACACCAGACTTTCTCACCAGAGACTATGAAAGCTAGAAGATCCTGGGCAGATGTCATGCAGACTCTACAAGAACACAAATGCCAGGCCAGGCTACTGTACCCAGCAAAACTCTCAATTACCATAGATGGAGAAAACAAGATATTCCATGACAAAAATCAAATTTACATAATATCTTTCCATAAATCCAGCCCTACAAAGGATAATACATGGAAGACATCAACATAACAAGGGAAACTACACCCTAGAAAAAGCAAAAAATTAATCTTCTTTCAAAAAACCCAAAAGAAGATAGCCACACAAAACAAAATTCCACCTCAAACAACAACAACAACAAAAAAAAAAAAACAAGAAGTAACAATCACTTTTCCTTAATATCTCTTAACATCAATGGACTCAATTCCTCCCAAAAGACATAGACTAACAGACTGGATATGTAAATAGGACCCAGCATTTTGCTGCATAAAGGAAATGCATCTCAGTGACAAAGACAGACACTACCTCAGAGTAAAAAGGTTGGAAAACAGTTTTCCCAGCAAATGGTCCCAAGAAACAAGCTGGAGTAGCAATTCTAATATCAAATGAAATCAACTTTCAATCAAAAGTTATCAAAAAAGATAAGGGAGGATACTTCATACTGGTCAAGAAAAAAATCTGCCAGGATGAACTCTCAATTCTGAACATCTATACTCCAAATGCAAGTGCCCCCCATTCATAAAAGAAACTTACTAAAGCTCAAAGCACATATCATACCCCACACAATAGTAGTGGGACACTTAAACACCCCACTCTCAGCATGGAAACATAAACTAAAGAGAGACACAGTGAAACTAACAGAAGTTATGAACCAAATGGATCTAACAGATATTTATAGAACATTTAATCAAAGCAAAATAATATACCTTCTTCTCAGCACCTCACAGTACCTTCTCCAAAACTGACCATATAATCAGTCACAAAACAAGCTAATCCTATGCACCCTATCAGATCACCACAGACTAAGGCTGGTCTTAAATACCAACAAAAACAAGGGGATGCACACATACACATAGAAGCTGAACAATGCCTTCTCAATGATAACTTGGTCAAGAAAGAAATAAAGAAATTAAAGGCTTTTTGGAATTTAATGAAAATGAAGACATTTTGTACCAAAACTTATGGGACACAATGAAAGCAGTGGTAAGAGGAAAACTCATAGCTCTAAGTGCCTCCAAAAAGAAACTGGAGAGAGCATACACTAACAGCTGGACAGTACACCTTAAAACTCTAGAAGAAAGAAAAACAAACACACCCAAAAGGAGTAGACGACAGGACTGAGATTGACCAAATCAAATCAAAGAGAACTATACAAAGAATTAACAAAACCAGAAGCTGGGGGAGGGGGGGTTGTGGTTTTTTTGTTTGTTTGTTTTGTTGTTGTTGTTGTTGTTGTTTTCAAGACATGATTTCTCTGTGTAGCCTTGGCTGTCCTGGAACTCACTCTGTAGACCAGGCTGGCCTCAAACTCAGAAATCTGCCTGCCTCTGCCTCCCGAGAGCTGGGTTTAAAGGTGTGCGCAACCACCACCTGGCAGGAGCTAGTTTTTTGGTTTTTTTGTTTTTTTTTGTTTTTTTTTTTTAGGAGCTAGTTTTTTAAGGAAATCAACCCTTAGCCAGACTAACCAGAGGGCACAGAGATAGTATCCAAATTAATAAAATCAGAAACGAAAAGAGAGACATAACAATGAAATACATCTTAAAATAATTATTCTGTTTCTTGAATATTAACAGTTGAAAGTGTTAAAATCATGTTCTACAAACAAACAAACAAAAAATCTCATAACCTATGCTGTGCAATAACTTTCTGTAGGTTGCATGTGCCTCTTCAGCCTCAGCATGTGACCACTGCGATTGCTTCATAGTAAATGGTGAATGTAGATGCATCTGAAGATATTTTCTGGTAGGACAAGAGCCCCTACATGACAACAGAGAGGCAAAAGCCTGAACAGGGTGGCATTAGAGTCTGAGGTAGAAAGATTGAATATTTAAAGCTAGACTGGGCTTTGTAGAACCACTTATTTGGGATAGAGGAAAAATGTCAATTAAAGCTGATAAGTTTGCTACTAAGACGAAGGAAGACATAAAACCAGAAGGCAACCAATGATTTGCACAGATATCATTGTGTAAGAATATAAGAGACAGACCCGAGTGTGGCCTTTAACCCTACCTGGAAGAAGACAGACAGCAAGCAACAAGCATGGAGTTCCCAAAGAGCATAGTAAATGAGAAGATGCCAAAGCGAAATGGAAGTGAAGAGCTTATTCAAGTCGAATGTGGATTTCTTACATGGGGCAGGTATAAAGTCTTGGTAATAAGGAATTCAAAGACCTATAAGGGAGAATGGAAGAAGTCAAACTAGAGTGCATAGGAGGCAACCAAGATGTACTAGCCAAAGCCCCAAGGTTATCCTCAATTGAAAGCAGAAACACAGTCTAGGTATTGTTGTTGTTATCGATGTCCTATAGACAACAGAGCACGACACATTTGATGTATGGGCAATCCTTTTTAATCCACTAAGTTATCTTTTGAAAAGCAGGTTTGCCTATTGTTTACATTTATAGATCATACACACAAACACACACACACACACACACACACACACACACACATCTATATGCCAAATAATATGTCCCCAGGACGTGCATTGAAGGGGTAATTGAGCTAAGACTAATAACTCTAAGCCATGTTACTTGGCCCTTCTCTTATCCTCACTCATGTGCTCCAGATTTGGGAAGCTGCTTGCCTTGAGGAAATGCTATTCACTGAGGATTCAATGTGAGGAAAGACATGATAGGAACCAAACATTAAGGGTAAAAACTAAGAATGAATTGCAGCTTACTGACACTAGAACAAGTGGAATGTTGGAAATGGTGCAAAGAGAAGAAGATGGATGGGGGAATTAGGTCTATTAGAAGGAACTCCTGGAAAAACAGATTCTCAGAAGGCTGTGAATTGGGATGGTGCTAAAGATTGACAAGCAAACATTAGTCAGCCATATATTTTCATGTTAAAAAAATACATCTATAGCATGTTAGTTTATATACACTAATAAATAATAAAAGAACACTGAAGATAAAAATTAAATGTGGAAGGGCTTGGAGAGTGGTGTCATGATTAGAATATTCTTGGCCCAGGGAGTGGCACTACTTGGAGGTGTGGCCTTGTTAGGATAGGTGTGTCACTGTGGGCATGGGCTTTAAGACCAGCTATTGATTCCCTTTAGACTACTGTAACTTAATCCACCAACTTCTTCAGAGCCTTACCTTTGAACTTCAGTCCACACTGGGAGTTAGACTTGACTATTTTCTCTTCCCTAGTATTAAGTACAGTCAAGTACAATGTGCTGTGACCATTTCCCCTCTTATTGTTTTTATGATACAGTTCTTTTTGCTACTGAACAGTAGTAGCACATAAAACAAGATCCCATGGCTTTAAACCTTTGCCCGTGTTCTGCTATAATGAAAACTTAGGCATACATTAATGATTAATTTTATTAAAATATATGAAAAATATAACCATTCCCTTAATGGAGGTACATTGTGCCACCATAGATCACAAGAATTAATCAATTAGTTATTGAATCTTTAGAATTAATGTCCAAAATGTTATTTTTTCTCTCATATTTTCTATATCTTTACTCTGAGTCCTAGGACTTCAACTCTGTCATCTATCTCTTCTACTTTTTACCTTTCTTCTTTCTTTCTTTCTTTCTTTCTTTCTTTCTTTCTTTCTTTCTTTCCTTCTCTCTTTCTTTCTGACTAGAGTAAAATAAAAAATGGTTCTTTCGGCCTTTGGGGTTAATTTGTTCTAAAACATTTTGGAGAGAAAAAAAAATCCTATTCCTTACCTTGAGAAATTTCTTTCTGTTTCTACACTGTAGAAGTTTTTTTTGTTTTTGTTTTTCAGCTGTTATACCTCTGGTTTTCCTCAGGCCTAGTGGTGCTATAGTGTCTCTGTGTATTCCAGATGGACTATGCCTATGGCACAGCTGGCATATACACTGGTTGTGGGAGTAGGTGTATTTTTGCTTGAGGCCTAGCCTGTTTCCTCTCCCGTAAGTCTGGATGGTAGGAAGTGTGGCATCTGGATTATTTTACTTCTCTAAATATTAATCTTTCTGCCTTTCCGACTCTGCTATTATCACAAAAACCCTAAAATACCTGAATCAATTGTTACTGAAGACTTTCTCTTGTTATAGCCCATAAGGTAGTTAGAGGATCTAAAGGAAGCTTCTAGTGAAAAAATGTCACTAACCCAATCCTAAGGCATTAAGCAGAATTTATCTAAACAGAACCAACTTTCCAAACTGTTTTCTTTTTCCTCCCATTTTTAGTATGTAAACTTCATAAAGTTAAATTAGAACATAATGAGGCAATGCCCATCTCACAGCCATAGCTTCCTGAACCAGGAATAAGGAGATATAAAGTACCTCCTCATTAAGGAGGAGTTGTATTAAGGAAGACCCAAAACATCACTTAACTAACTAAGCCCTGGTTTCTCTAGAGATAGAAGTCAACATCTCAGCAGAGTTTGTTGGAATGTAGGTAACACTGTAGATGTCAGTGACTTTAGAAACAATGTCTTAGAAACACTAAACCACTAACCTTCACCATCAAACTCAACAATCCCAACACATAAATTTGTATACACAACACAGTGAACAATTTACACATGTTGCTAACTATTCACATATCAGAGAACATGGCAGACATTTATAAAGAAGAAACTGAATGAACAAACCTGCAACAGTGACATCATCATCGTCATCATCATTGTCATCGTCATCATTATCATCATCATCCTTTCATGGTGGAAACATACCAACAGATGAATGCTGGGAGAATGAGGAAAAGATGAGAAAAAAAGAAAAAGAAGCAGAGAGTTTGCCATTTTAGATTCAAAAAGTTGAAGTCCAGACTAAAAAGTAGACAGGATGTCAGACAAATTAATTATAAGAAAATTTTCTTAAGCTGCAAGAAATAGCAGAGCATATAGATTGAAAATGGCAAACTGGGTTTCAGGAATTTCTAATAAAAATTAACACAAAATCATCTCCTTTCCTCTGCCAGATGGAAGGTGCTGTTTTATTTTTGTGGGTTGAACATTGATTGACCAAGAAAGATCAGGGACATCAAAATTAATGAGAATATTCAACAAGTTCTTGATTTCAGTGTCTGTAGGTTTGGGCTAAAGCATAACAATTCTACTAAGAAAAAGAAAATACTCCATTCTAAGCTAAATTTGAGTGACTGTTCAGAAACACATTTGCAAGTGATCCTGTTTAGCCATGCAACAGGCTCCATGACCTTTTATAGCCACATGGAAAGGATATCGTAAGTTAATATTTATTAATTGCATAGCCAGGGCCATGAGGCAGTGCTGCAACAAAGCAGGGAGATTTTTCTTCTGGTCTCAGACATTACCTCACAGCAATCTTGGATGATAATCCGTCGAGGCCGACAACATAAACCCTGCAGTACATTGTGACAGGGTGACCTAATAGTCATGGGGCTGTTAGGTCAGGCACAGGTTGAAAGTGACTATACTAGGGTTGAGACAGCTCAAGATAACTTGACTCTTGACCTGCCAGATTCCCTGTCTCCAGAGTCAGGATGTCGTAGGCAACCAAGATTGCGGAGTGTGTAGGACCTTTAGTACGGATACAGCTTCTCTCTAGTGGTTGCAAATAACCAAAAAAGGGAATGAGGAAAATAGCTCTGTCATGAAAGAATAAAATAATTAAAATAGGTCCTTAGTTTCTGTCCTTGAAGCAGTTCTAAGAGGAAAAAAATATATGCAAGAGGTTGATATGGACTATCTGTACAACCCAGTATACAGCAAGATCCAGAGGCCTTCTCAGCGTTTTCTGTCATCTTCTCTGTCTCACATAAAACCATTCCAGCTCATTCTATTACTCATAGTCTCTGCTGACCATAGTTTTCTTCTAATCAAAATGAGACAATGCAAACAATGGTTTACCTCCCAATCTGAACCACTTTATTCCTCCTCAGACAGCAGTGACATGGTATATGGGTCTAATTTATAATTAGCTAAAATGGGAACACATAAAATAATACATTAAATCATAAATTTAGTGTGTTATTAGTTACCATTAAGTTTATCATAAGCCTAAGTCAATTTTCTGAACGGAAAGCATCTCCGTGTTTGGATATGTGCCTTGAAGTTGCTGAGACTGTTTGCCCATCAGGGTCTTCTAGAGCCATGAATTCCAACATAGTCTGGGGTGCTGCCAACCTCTGGTGTTCTAGCATCATTCATTCCATGGGAATGAAATGTCTAAGCCTTTGGGAGGTTCCTTCATATCTGGTTCATACTCAATAAACGCTGGCTAATAAAGCCAACCAGAAGATGTTCCATCTCACTTTTCTTTCCCCTGAACACCTTGATTTTTTTTTTGTTTTTTGTTGTTGTTGTTTTTTGTTTTTTGTTTTTCGAGACAGGGTTCCTCTGTAGCCCTGGCTGTTGTGGAACTCACTCTGTAGACCAGGCTGGCCCCGAACTCAGAAATCCACCTGCCTCTGCTTCCCAAGTGCTGGGATTAAAGGCGTGCACCACCACTGCCCAGCTACATCTTGATTTAAAGAGCCATAAATGTGTATCTATGTAATTTATTCTACTGCTTCATTGTGTAAACAATCCAATATTTTGTTTCTTTTACTGTTTTAGTTGGATGCTTTCGTTTTCCTTTTGAGATTCTTGGTCTTGTGTATGTATGTTACCAAAAACTATTTAGTGATTAGGATATTATGCCTGGAGAAACTTGCTTCAAATTTCCTATTCCCATGTAGTCACAGCCTATATGTTCTTTGGATATAAATATGCTGAGATTGGTTCACAGTCGCCTAAGAAGAAGTAAGGAGAGGAAAAGAGAGTGTGGTACAGTAGAAAGGAAGGGAACTCTCCATTTACTCTTTTAATTTTAAGATTTTGACATTATATGAGAAAGATGACCAAAAAGTTGTATGAAGCGATAAATAAACATAAACTACCTGACATGTGGCTGAATTATTCAATCATGGCTAGCACACTCATAAATTACTAACGGGTAAAACTGAGAGTTGTATAAGATTTAAATGACTATCACAATTGTCCTCTTTCGGAAGGACTGAAATGCCAGCTAAGTGTTATGATCCAAGAGACACATGGGAGCCTGTGAGTCGCTGGTCTGTGTAATGCAGCTGAGCCCATGATTTTCCAGAGACATATGTGAGTGCCTGAGTCATGCATCTGTATAATGGAGTTAAGTCCATGAACCTCTAGAGACAGATGTGAGTAGAGGGCCTGTGTAATGCAATAGAGTCAATTAGCTCTGTAGAAAGATGTAAGTGCATGAGCTGTAGGTCTGAAATAAAGTGTGTGAACAACTCTCTTTCAGAGGATTGAACATTGTCAGTTGAGACCTATTGTATCACACAATTCCTTTGTTTCTTTCTCCACCCTAGTCCTTCTGTAGGCTTGGCCTCAGGAAATGTGTGACTTGAAAACCATTTACCTCTAACACTCAAAGCTACCTCATCCAAATACCAGACAGGAGATATCTGCTAGGATAAAAGCTACTACAATAGTCTCAAGGAACTGCTTAAGTGTCTGTTCAACATTAAAATCCCCCAGATTTATCATGATTGATGTTCAGTCCCATGGTGAATGCTTAGAACGCAGCTTTGACTAAAAGATAGCCTCTCCAGGTCTCGGGAGAAAGCAGATGTTAACAGCTGTGTCTTTATCTACTCTGAGGATCGCTGTAAAGATCTGAGTGCCATGAAGTCAGCGCTCAGCTTTGTAAGATGTACGAGTCAAGAAGCACTTAACTTCCCTACAGGACAGACATATTGTCCTTGAGAAGTGACTCCATGGATGAAAACCATTGAAGAAGAATTCTATTACATCTTGAGATCATAGTGATAAAAAGTAATGTGCTGAATGTAATTACAGCTTATATTTTTTCAAAGCAAAATAAATAATTTAACTGTGTCATAATTCCTTCATGCCAATATAATATTCACCATGAAGATACTCTTTCTACTCTACAGGTGAATACATTAGGCTTGGAGAAGCCTCCGTGAACCATGGTCACACAGCTATGAGTAAAACAATAAGACATCACGAACAAGCTTTGGAACTCCTTATCTAGGCGTCTTCTTGATGTTTCTCCATACAAACTGGCTGGGGAGCAGAAGGGATCTAAATGGCTTGGACTCTGTTTTCCAGATATATAAAATTCCTTTGAATTGACAAAATACATGGACTTGAACTCCAGTTTCAGATGCAAGCTCTAATTCTGCTCCTACCAGTGGGTCCCTCCAGCCTGGGGCACATCGTTTAACCTAACTGCAACATTCTCCTTTTCCCATTTCAGCCCAGTCAAACACACCACATAATGACACCATGCCAATGTCTGTTATCTTATATATTCTCAATAAATGTGTGTTTCCTTTTCCTTTAGTCTAAGAAAGGAACATAAAGCTGTTAATTAACATCATCATCATCATCATCATCATCATCATCATCATCATCATCATCATCGTCCCCCTTAGCAGAAGCGTCATGTAAAACATATGCTTCATGGTCAGGCATCTGTGTGGAGAGACCTGACATCAAGAGCTCTGTGGATTGACGCCTGCTAGGCTCTGAGCTTTGCTACAGGCCCAGGAAGTGCAGCTGAAGGAACACAACAAAGACTCCTTCAGAAGAGCCTTGAAGTAAAAGAAAAGGGAAAGAGCTAGTTAAGTAAAGGAACTCAATGAGTTATGGACTGTATCTGTTTCTTTCCCCCATACTTCTGTTTTACTTCCTGGTCCCCAGAGCTGTGGTTGGAAGTATGGAGACCTGCCTTTTGACTAATAAAAAGATGAAGGACAAATTAAATTAGGTGCCCTCTTGCAGTGCTTAGTTACTCCAAGGAGGCGGCATCTCTGCCTGGTCCTGTGTCTGCCCGACACTTGTTGCTTAGACTTCCTGTGAGCTAATTTTTATTTCTGCCACTCTGTAATGGTTTCTGTGAAACTGTTTTATAAAAATATATGTATAAGGAGAGAAAAATAATAAGAAATAAGTAAATATGGTCACTATATTAAGGTGTCTTTAATATTTGATTCATTGCACCACTTAAGGACTTCAAGGTCGCTCTCTGAAGCTCCAGACTAAACCATGCTTTGGGGAGGCTGGTTTGGCATGCCCTATAGTTTCATTTAAATAAGAAAGCCCAGTACACGAACCCAAGTTAAACAAACAAGATCTTACCTTTAGGTTTTAATAGGTTCCTTGTACTGGGCCCATATTTTAGCAAGGTGTGGCACTCATTTTTAAGCAAGTTTATTCCTACCTCATTCTCCAAGCTTCAATCCTCCCCAAAGACTGGAAAAATAACATACACACATCTCCAGCTTTCTTTGTAGCAAGTAATGCTGATTCAGTTCTGGTTTTTGAAGCCTTACCCATTACTGACAGAAACATAAACAGTGCCAGACATGTCTTCCTTTTTCCTTGAACAGAGATGTCATAGTTACAGCTGGAGCAGCCATCTTTTGCCCTTGAGGCAATATACCAGCATGTTAAAAATATCAAAGCAGGGAAATAAAAGGGCAGCTCTTGTATGTGTGCGTCTGAACACACTGTCTGTGCAGCAATGCAAGTTCCTACCTGATTCTCAGCTAAACATTCTGTTACTTGAGCCAAAAGTTATCTGGACAGATACATCCCTTGCAACGGGTCTAGCTTTCCAGTACTGACACATGTAAGAAAACACAGCTCAGAGCCCCCTTGTGGTTTTGTTTATGGGCTTTATTGTCATAGGGACCCGATACAGGTGTAGTATCCTTAGGTTGTGTTGGTGAGATGCTCCATTGATACAGAGACACAATGAACTTCATCTCAGCTCAGTTTCTGGAGAGTTGTGTTTAACTAATGCTCCCTAGATCTACAGTGAAGCTTGAGCAGCAAGAGATAATGTAGGAGATATGAGATGATACAGGAGAATGCTAAGCATGGTGGTTCCAACACAAGAGAAGCAGAGACAGGTGGGTCTCTTGAGTTCCAGGTCTATCTGGTGCACTTAGGAAGCTCCAGATCAGCAGGGATATGCAGAGAAAACATGTCTCAAAAACAGAAAAAGAATTAAAGCAAAAGGTAAAATGAAGATGGGAAGACAAAAGCAAAATTGGAGTCTAGAGAAATGGAATTTTTGGGTAAACGCATGAAGATTTCCATTTTCTAACTATTCTCATCTTGAAAATCATTTTATTGCCCCATCCATAATGATTCTTGATTAATGTATATACTTCTTGCAATATAATGTCAGAAACATTACACCAAAAAAAAAAAAAAACTCAACGAAGAGTATGACACAGTAGTTACAGTAGGAGAAAGAGACACACCAGGAAACCCATGTCACTCCAAGAAAAGGTACATTTGAGTCCCAGCAACCACTCTCAACATAAAGCCTCAGAAAAAATTGTGCTCCTGTTTTCATCAATACCATTCCCAATGTCCCAGTAACCCAAAGATATCAACACTATGGAGACTATTTTCTTCTTAGTTATTTTATTTCATTGAATACTATATGTGTGTATGAGTATTTTACCTGAATGTAGATCAGTGTACCTCTTGCATGCCTGATACCGGTGGAGACCAGAAGATGGTGCCAGATCTGTCAGAACCAGTTACAGATAGTTGTGAGTTACCATGTGGGTGCTGGGAATCAAGCCTTGGTCATCTGGAAAAGCAGCCAGTGCTTTTAAGGGTCACACCACCCAACCCCAGGGGAGTATTTTCATTCTCTTGCTCATGATGTGGCAGGATAGCTATCTTCACCTCCCCGCAACCCTCAGTATGTTATCGCCCTTTTCTCCATTTGTTCCCTTGATCGTGGTATGCTTTCTCTTGCTCATGCTTTCCTGGCTCTGATTTTTTTGGATCCATTTCCCAGCTGCCATCTGCCTCTGCCCTGTCCTTCTAACTGTTAACATCCTGATGCGCCTTCTGGTATTGTGGACCTTAGCTCTCTTGTAATTTATGAACACAGTTGCTCTTCCAGTGTTACTGTCTCCCAAAACTTCTGACTGCAGCTACAGCTGAGCTGGACTGAGAGGCGGAAGGCCAGCCCCACTTGGCAGAAGCACATTGTCCTTTCATTGTCCATGGCTGGAAGGTTTCTGGACAACACTATGAAGCTAGATGTTAAAGGGTAAAGAGTAGAAGCCACATGCTTTTTCTCATGGACATGAGCCACCCCTGGCTTTACTTTTGTGGCCATGTTGTGAAGGAAAAGAACAAGAGATCATTGTGGTAGCTCTGTGAAGCGTCATCTTGAATTGATCCCTTGGAATGGAAAAATGGGAGGAACATGAAAAAGGGGTTTCTGACTTTTCAGAATCAAGTTAGCCAGCCATGGGGACTAGAAAAACAGACTGCATGACGTTTTCAATATGGACATAATGAGTTTGATAGACAGTGCTACAGTCCACTGTCCCCCCTACCACTGCCTCTTAGGAAAGCGTCAAGAATGATGCCACAGCCTTTGATAGTCTCTGTATCCTGGACCTCTGTTAATTACAGGAATCAGGAGCCAATTAAGTTAAAGTAGCTTTAGATTTACAACATCAGTCCTGTGTGTTTCATCAGACTTTGACTAAACTGAGAATGTGTTCCAAAGAGTATGATTTTCAGACCATAGTGTACAGGGCAGGAATGGAGTTACATATGTGTTAGTAGTTAGTTATAGTTAGTTAGTGAGTTAGTGAGTTAGTTAGTTAGTTAGTTACTCAGTTAGTTAGGTAATCAGTTCAAAATATTTATTGTTTTTCATATGAGCAATAATTCCTACACATTTACAAACAAAATGAGTTGAGGGAATACTCAACAACTAGCTACCATATTGCTCTGCTAAAACCTTATTTTGCTCATAGTCACCTGTTATTCTTTGGTAAACTAGGACTTCCTCCTGCCTCCCTCAGGGATTTGATCAGTCCAAGAAAATAGTTGCTGATATTTCTCATCGCAGGGTTATTCCCAGGAAGGTGAAATCTGGAAAGTATAGAACAAGGGTTTTGCTCATAAGAAAACAGAAATAAGAACAAACTGTTTTGTGTCTCTGAATGTTACTATATAATACTGTGAAACTCGGAGCCACCTTGTGACCTTAAAGAAAAAAGTGGGGAAAGGGGGGTTATTACAGGGCAGCTGATATCCCTTAGCCAGGGCTGAACTCCTCTGAAATCACTCCATACCCAGTCTTCTAGCTTTATATGATCTCTCTCTCGCTCTCCCTCCGCCCCCTTTTTTCTCTCTCATATCAGATGTTTCTGGTTAAATGTTTTATTTTAAATTGTATCTGTTTGGGAGGAGGGGTGCGTAGCATTAGTACAGTTGCCCTTGGGAACCTTAAAGGGACATTGGGTCTGCTGGAGATGAATTTACAGAGTCATTATGAGGGACCTGGAAACCAAACTTGGTGGAAGAGGAGCCAGTGCTTTTAGTTACGGAACCCACCTCTTTAGCCTGTAGCCGTGTCTTTTGACACTGACAGAAGAATGTGTCCTCAGAGGAACATAGCTCTTCCTTCCCTAAAGGCACAGGTACTGGAGATTATCTGGTTGCAGTTCAGAGGGAGTCACTGAGACTCACAGAGAAAGGGAATCAAAATTAGACGAGTAAGAGCCTCTGACTGCACTACACATCTTATTTAAATAGAGCTGTGCTACCTCATAAGGAATTGATCGGGTTTTCGTTTTGTTTGTTGATTGTTTTGCATTTTGGTTTTGCGTTTATTGCCTCTGGCATCCACTTCGATTCCATTGATTTTTTTTTTTTTTTATGCTTGTTGCTATTGTTTTAAACAAGGCACTTCCCTTACCAGGTAAGAGGAAGTGTTTAGTCAGAGGTCAGAAACCAAATTCAAGCTTGTAGTTTATCACTTATAGATATAGATCACACTAATGCCAGAGAGCTGACCAGAAGAACAACCAAGCAGATAGCTGCTGTTAGTCTTCCAATGACACACAGCAAGCTGGGACATGCTTAACAATATGTATATCTGATCTACAACCCTAAGATTACTTAATTTTTATTATTGATTTTCGGACATTCTCAATGTCTTCTCCAATGCCATGTTAGTAGGAATGTACTTTAGAAAAGTTCTCTTTGTACAGTTGCTCAGACCTCTGTGCCGCCAACACGGACAACCTTTCTAGACTATTGACTACTGAGGAGGCATGGCTAATCCTGTGCTTAGGAATAGTCTCCCCTCCAGTACTGACAATACTGGCATTTTCACTGTCCTTTGAAGCACACAGTCTTCTGGGAATGCACCTGTCAACTCCCTGTGGACTGTCTACTATCGCTTCGTCCATGCTCCCAGGGAGCTCATTCATTCGAGATGTTTCTACCACAGGGAGGGAGCTTTTTCCAGTCCACACTTCTCTCTTTTGGGAGTTTTCTCTGAAGATGTGTCTAGTAGTTGCAAGATTATTCCTAGCTTCCTTGAAAACCTTCTTCGAGAAGTCTAAAGGAGAGTGAAATGGAACTTGAGGCTCAGGTGTCTTTTACAGATGTGATACTGGGAAGACCTACCCCGTTTCTCTGAACTTCCTTTCTGCTTCTAGCACATGCTGAGTGACCATGCAATATGTTGGGGAGACCAGTGTTCACTCAGCTATTTAAATGATCATTTCTCCTTCTGTAAAATGTGCATGTGTGACTAGTAATTAGATATTATTAAGCAGAATTTCTCCTTTGTAACACAATATATGTTTTAATTACATAAAACAATCACTCAAAAATGATTTGTGCATGCTTCTTTGAGCTTTGAGTGCCCTCTACTGGAACAAGAAAAAAGCAAGAAATCAATAGCAGGGAGGCTGTAGAAAGGCCTGCCCTAACATCTAAGATGTCACCATTCTTAGGAAAATTATGACAATTGGAACTCAGTGGATCTTGCTCACAGTTATTTTTTAAGAAATCTGAAAATCACTCTAAGTAGACCCAAGAGTGTGCATTGTGTGGATTTTACGAAAGAGAGAAAACACTGGCAAGAAGGGCTCCAGCTGGTTGGCTTGCTCACTCATTTCCAGGCTCTCTGGAACGAGTCTCAGTTTACAAGCACTGCCTCTAGAGCAAGACTGGGATGTGTCAGTGTCCTTCCAAAGCTCCGGGTGACTTCAGCTTTCAGTAGGAAGAAGTATGCCATATCTCAGCCCCATGGGTCTTTCATGTTTGTCATTTTTGTTGTTTGTTTGGTTTTATTACCATCTCCTCCCATCTTTGTTTTAATTTATCCCAGGCACCAGTTCCACTTATAACCTCCTACATTCACACTGCTCCCTTC
Organism: Montemys delectorum; assembly: GCA_019843815.1. Lineage (NCBI taxonomy): Eukaryota > Metazoa > Chordata > Mammalia > Rodentia > Muridae > Montemys > Montemys delectorum. Next base: position 44,877 of record JADRCD010217180.1, read on the forward strand.
AGACTCTTCCCACAGTCAACACGATCAAGCTATGCATTCACTTTGGTAGATCTTCTATTCAAACAGGCTTCCAGCCCTTTGTTTTAATTTCTTAACTTGTTTGTACTGCATGGTCTATTGCCTTAACTGCTGTCATCACCACACTCATCTCCACCAATGCTTTGGTCTTCTCTAGGGCCATGAAGACAGTCTATTCTTCCACAGCCTAGTGAATCACTCCAATAGACTTCACTTTCCACTCTGCTTAGCACTGCTACAGTCAGCCACCCAGGCTGGCTCATCCTCTTGTCACAGAGTCTTAGAGCATTCAAGTGAGTACTGGGGACATTCAGTGATGTACTTTCTCTCTCTGTTTATTGCCCTAATTTCTAAAGATCAGGCTTGTCTCCTCCCCTCATTAGTAAGACTTGATCTGCTTCTTAAATTTCATGGAGAAAATACAGCTTTTCTTTTTCTTACTCCAAACTTCTAAGTGTGTCTTGATTTCCTTCCATTTTCCTTTACCATCGGAGATAATATCTTCTCTGTTTATGAGAATCTTCTAGTGAGCTTTAATATTTGAACCAGTAATTTGTTAAGGGTTGCTCTCCCTCCACAGGTAAATTCTTCTCCATACTCAGACTTCAAAACATTCCACATTACCTATACTTCCTCTCTCATCCCAGAAAAGGCAGGGTCTACTCTCCACCACAACCCCCTGAGGGAAGACAGCTATGGGTCCTTTGATCTCCTAGGAAGTTCTTTGGAGGAAGCTGGTCTGCTTTTCATCGGCTACTTGGACCTCCTTGAAACCCAGTGGGGCCTCAGGATTTTATCACCGAGCAAGGGAAAAAAGGTCTCTTCCTCTCAAGTGGCTGCTCAGCCAACTTCTCTGAGGTCCTGGAGTGCAAACTACACTGCTCCCAATGTTGTGTCCCTGGGAAGAGGGAGCAGGAAAGGTGTGCATGACTGTCTCAAAGAACATGTGCCAGATACTGCACTTGGTACCTCAGCGTGAATCTCACTGGCTTGACTACAGTCACATAACTAAACCTAGCTGCATGGGAACTTAGGATCCAGAAGATTTTATTCTAGCTCATCAATTAAAAAAAAAATGGAGGGGAGGTTCTCTTACTGACGACGAAAGAAAAAACTGATATTTCTCTTTTGGTTATAGTAAGATCTGATCTGTGTGTGCTAATCTAACACGGGAATAGTGGTAAAAATTAATGAGATTGAGATTTCAAAACATGAGGAAGTATGCTTTTCATATTATGGAATTTTAACTTGATACTTTGTGGATAAAATCTAATACTTGAAAATTATTGAAATTTTGTGTCCTAGTCTACACTATATATTTTCTAAATGGTTTAATGAGCACGGACATATTTGTGCTTTTAAGCAAAAAGTAAATAAATACAAAATAGTTTATCTTATGAATATTATTATGCTTTTCTGTTCCCAAGCTTAAAAAAGAAAAGAAAAACAGCAGAATAGCACTTGTTACTTTATTTTAAAAAGAAACATTTTATCTACTAAGGAGTCCATCTGATAACTAAACACTCGTTTTTTTTCTTAAATTAGTGTACGTGTGTGTGTGTGTGTGTGTGTGTGTGTGTGTGTGTTTTCCTTGTCTGGACTCATATGTGTATATGTGGAGGACAGAGGTCAGTAGTGAGTATTTTACTCTAGTGTGCTCTCTAGAATTCATGTCATCTAGCTGGCACACCATTGTCATGCTATAAGAATCTTTTCCTGCCAGGTAGTGGTGGCACACGTCTTTAATCCCAGCACTTGGAAGGCAGAGGCAGGCGGATTTCTGAGTTCAAGGCCAGCCTGGTCTACAGAGTGAGTTCCTGGAAAGCCAAGGCTATACAGAGAAACCCTGTCTCGAAAAACCAAAATAAATAAATAAATAAATAAATAAATAAGGAAAAAGAATCTTTTCCTATACTTGAAAACATCTTTTGTCCTTTGAATTATTTTTTATATTTGAGATTATAATATAATTGCTCCATTCTGCCTTCCTCCCCTCTCTCTCTCTCACTCTCTTTCAGATTCATAGCCTCCTTTTGTCAGTAGTTATGGTAGATGGTAAACAACTTTTGTCTAAAGTAAAAGTGCTTCATTGTTTCTAGCTCACAGAGACTCTTGAGGGACATTAAGCTGAAGTTCTTTTTTCTCTCTACAGGGATTTGCAAGTCATAATTTTATTCTATTCAGTCTTAAAGAATATCAGTTACTCATTATAAGTTACACACATCTAATTCTCAATACATTCAATTCAGTAATGTTTCCAAGAAAAACTTTGTTATGTTTTTTTCTTTATTCTCTCTTCAATTGTTCTGTTTCTTAGTTGCTACTAATTGAGCTGGATTAGTATGAATGAATTATGATGGGTTTCATGGCGGGAACTCTTCTGGTTTGTGCTATTGTGTTTCTAATCCTTATTTACAAGAATTATTCACCACCCTGTAACTTGCTAGATCTGATACTATTTACACAGTTCCTTTCAAAAGATGTTTCCATTCATGACTTGTTCCTGCTGCAAATTCTCACCTCTGTCAGTTGTAACACATTTTTACTTCATTTTATTTTAGTATAGGCATGAATATTTCATCTCCAACTATCCTCCTTTTGAAAGCCATTTTATTGCCCCATGCATGATTCTTGGTTAACATATGTAATATTCTTGCCATATATCTCAGAAGCATTTTTATCAAAAACTTAAGGAAGGGTATGGAGGAATGACTTGGTGAGTAAAGTGCTGAATTTGGATTCTTGGTACTCAACTAAAAATCTGAGGGTAGTAGTGTGCACCTGTAACCCCAATACTGGGATCATCAAGACAGGTGCATCCCGAGGGCCTTGATGGTCATCTTGTTCAGGTAAAACTATGAGATCCAAGCTCAGCAAGAAAAACTATCTCAAAAAGTAAGGGCGAGTACAATAGTGAAAAAATACTCACTGCTGACCTCTAACCTCCACATATGCACATATGGGTGAGTACATACTCCCATATGCGCGCGCGTGTGCGCACACACACACACACACACACACACACACCACAAACAGAAGGAAAGGGATGGAATAAGGGAAAAGAGGGAAGGAAGGAGATAGGGAGGAAGGGAGGAAACTTAAAAGAAATGACTGTCTCTAGAATGACTGTCACTTGTCAATGTGGTTAAGGGTGTGATACCTTGACCATAGAATCTGATTTGTTGAGAAGCATCAGCCAGAGGCATTATACATATGACATGTTTCTGACTTTTTCTAATTTCTTCCCAACCTTTATCTTCAGCCAGGCTACAGTGGGTTCCCTAGCTTTATCTTTTAATAAAACTTGGTCAAATTCTATAGTGTTTGCTTTGTTCAGATGTCTACACATAAAAGGTCCAATCAAAAACTTTCCTTAAACAACTTTTCTCTTCCTCCCAGTGTGGGTTTCATCCATGGTGTAAAGAGCTGAAGTGTGAAGTGAGACTTGGTTAGCTCTTCTAATTACATTCTCCCTCTTCTGCATGCACAGCTTTTTAGGCTTGGAGCCAGCTAAACTAAAACTGTACAAGGTGGTTAAAGGCTTTAGGGAAGAGCAGATTAAAATGTTGCTGTGAGATTAAGAATTTAGTGTGGTTCTCGGGAACAATAGACAATGAAGTGAACTGGGATTGCAAAAAGAGCCCAAAGTCATAAAAAATGTGGCTGAAGAGATAGGCAGGGACCAGATTACAGACATCGTGAAAGCCATGTTAAAAATGAGAATATATTCTAGTCACAGTGGAAACCTATCTGAATTCCTCTGAATAAAGGAGGTAGTTGTTTTAGATCCTTAAAAGGCACCTTGAAGCAGGAGGGAAAGAAGGGTTCATGAAAGGAAAAGGTAAAAGAAAGGAGGCCAGTTAGAGAAGGGTATCAGATATCCAGGGAAGGTATTGGTGGCCTGGCCCAAGATGCTGTGATCTGACTGACATTTGTGGACATTCTGAAAGAACAACCGTGATGTAAGTAGAAATGTTTGCCCAAGGTACTTATTGCATCCAAGTGAATATATTGGGTAGGTCATTGGTATGCAAGTCTCAAACCCTGGGCTGTGGACACATATTCAAAGCCATCAAAGTATATATGGTGTCTAGAGCCACAGGAATCAAAGCAGTTACCAAGACACTAAGTGTAGACACAGCAAAGAAATACTAATCTCTTTGAAATCGCAAAGGTAAGTGGTGGGGTGGGGTAAAGAATCATTGCCACAATAGAAAAACTAGGCCTCCATACCAGTTAACAAAATCTTCATAAAATGTCTCAAGAACTTTGCCAGTTTCTGCTTAAACTCCTGTTAAAGATCTCACTCTATTCCACCATGGACGCTTACTGAGAATGTGCCATTTTTTTTTTCTTGTTTTGATACAAAATTATTTCTAGAAGTATGCTTTTCCACGGCACTTCCTGATGGATGCTGTTGTTCCCTTGTTCAAGTCTCCATGTTTGTAACTTTTCTATTTACGGTATAGCTGTAGTATATACACATTTAATATGTGGGACTGAGCTGCATGCGCACTTCACAGGACAGCAGGACAACGCTGTGAAGACCACTATAGCATCACTGTGCCATGCATGTGCCCAAGAACAGGAGAATAAATGTCTCATGATCTGAAGTCACACCCACAAAGAAATACACTCTCGACCTATAAACAGACTAGAGAAGTTTTTTTTGTTGTTGTTTTTCAATTATGTGCATGCTTTGCATGCCAATCTTGGAATCCTGTCTTACGTTTGATATATGTCTACTTTACTTAAGCCAGAGTGAGACACTGGTCTTTATCCACAGGAAGTATCTTGGAATTGTTCTTAGCTCCAGTCTGTTTCCAGGGTGACAAGTCATTGGGTCAGTTTTCCTAGTGGATAACACTGGGCTTTCTTCCTTCCCTTTATACTATCAACATATTCACATTAGGGTCTGAATTATTATGCCGGAGGAAGGAATCAAAACACTTAGTTTCTAACTTTGTCAACAGTGTCTGGTAGTTTCGGTTGGCTCTGAGTATGGTCAAAAGGTGAATGAGGGTCAGTTGCCCTGGAAAGCTGAACGTCAGTTCATCAAGGAGCCTGAATGGCGACAGAGAAAGCTCTTTTTAGCAGAACGATTTCTAAAGCCTCTCATAAACTGGCATGCAATTGCGCATTTTGTGGTAGTTGTCTTCACTGAGGTGTCTAACAACAGAATTATATCTTACAACAGAATCTGGGTGTGTCTGGATGTTATATTATTATCCTGGCCTTGTCAGTTGACTTTGATAACTTGAGCCTCTGTCTTTGCTCTAGAATTCTTAAATCCCCTGTGTTTTTGTTTTGTTTTGGTTTGGTTTTTTATGGCAATACCACACAATGGCAATGCCTCTTTGAAAATCTAGAAACTAGGGTCTCCCTCAGAAAGATGGCCAATTATCCTTTTCTACAAAGAGCTATTAACTACTTTTTTGGGTATCTCCAGAGGCAACTCAATCTTATCAGTAGGACAAAGGCTTTGGATCAATGAGGCTTGGATTCTGTAAGAAAGGGAGCCTTATTTTTCAATGTGAGTTAATGATGCGGTTAATATATTCACCAGAATTTTTAATGTGAACTTTGGAGATTGCCTATGGAAAGAGCTCCCTTATGAGCCCCCAAAGTATTGCTTTCACTTAAAAGCAAAGACCAGAGTTTAAGGAAAGCATAATGCAATTAAAAACCATATCTGCTCTTCTGCTGCTCAGTTGATGTCTTATTAAAAATGTGTGTTTGTGGCCAAGGAAGTAGGAGGTGGGCTCTCAGCTGTCAGGCAGAGAAGAGAGTGCCGTGTGTGCCCTGGATCCATCTCTAAAGCCTGCACACTCAGATTCTTGGCCCCCAAGGAGGGAGTCGTTTCATCCTCTTCCCACATGACAATCAAAATCACACCACAGACTTCACTTTTCTCACTTCTCCTACACAAGGGCTCATGGTTGGGCATAAGATAATGAGGACAGGCTCTGTCACCCACAGCGTGGCAAGATAAGATGGAGCATAGTCAGAAGAAATTATTTTAGGGTCCCCTCCCCCAGAATTTTCCCTGGTGACTCAGTTCATCTTCTCTATGCCTAAATAGGTATCAGAAATGGATCCTCAGATGCCCTAGGTTTTCATTCCAAATTGGCTTCTGGATTCATTCTTGTACTAAGTATACTATTAAATGTCTCCACGTTTGTTCCACTGAAGGGAAAGTTCAACTGCAACCCACATCACCAAATAATAAGGAACATCAAATTATGTGGCATTTCCTGTAAAGCTCACTTACATTTGCACCATTCTGCAGCATGACCTAGGTCAGCCTTTATGATCATTGGTAAATATTCCCTCTCAGTAAGTTGAAGTTTAACAAAACATAGTTGGAGAAATATTTTTTTAAGTTGTACCTATTTAGTAGTGGTTATAGTTACAGCAACTAGTACCTTGTTCTAATGTCTTCCACTAAGTAAAGGGCTTCTTAGATAGGCCATGATGCCAGCCTATGTATCATATAGTTCATAATGCCTTTACTCTTGCATCCAAGAAGGTGATCCTTCATCTCAAAGATGTTAATTGTGTGTTAAATACAGAAATTGAAAAAGGTTAAGTGACAATAAAGAAAAGACAAAGTTTAAACCTGGGGCTCGAGAGCTGGCTCATCAGTTAAGAGTGTTTGCTGCTACTGCAGAGGACCTACACCCAGTTCCCAATGCCCATATCACAATGGTCTGTGACTCCAGCTCCAGGGAAACCAATGCCTCTGGCCTCCCCCCCACCCCCCGCATAGGAATCATGTGAACATATCCATGCACACTCATAGAGAGAGTCAACAGAAGACTACAACATAGAACTGTAGAAGAGAAAAAAGTGGAAGAGAGAGAGAGAAGATGGAAAGGAACAAGGTGGGACGGAAGCTGTTTTGATTAACGGTTAACCCAAAGGTTCAATGCGACACATTTATTTGCTTCCTGTGCCTCAGTTTACTTATTCCATGGATTGGAATTCAGCTCAGATCAACTCACCTCGTGAGACATAGATCTTCTAGCACTTTATAACATGGCTCCTATTCACCCAATAATGACAAAACCACAAGGCTTATTAGCACAGACTCTTCCAACAAAAATAAAATCATTAGTCTCTAAATTCACCCTACAATTAAAATCATGTTTTCTACTAGAATTCAAAATATTCTGTTTGTAGTGATGTCATGTTTTAAAAACAACAACTGCTCTTTAATAGTATTTATATATAAGAGTATTAATCCCAGAAAATGCTAATAAGGAAGTATTATCACTGAAGAGTTAACACCTAAATATTTTTGTCATATTCCTTAAAATTTACAAAATATTATAAGAATACAAATAAGTATTACAAAAGTTATTTGATATAGAATGATAATCAATTTAAGTCTTATGTAGATGCTTGTCTACAGCAATAGTGAAAATACATTTTTCTCAATATAAATTTTAAATAGCTCCAAACATATTAACTGTATACTTCAAAATGATACATCACTACTGGTATTTTCCTAAATGAACATAAATATATAAAGTCTTTTTGTTTGTTTTGTATTTAGTAGAGTTTAAAATCTTAGCTCTTACTGTGGCACAAGCCCAAAATAAGAACAATTTTTAGACAATGGATTTCATTGTAAATAAGGCTGTACTTCAATGACACTCACATCACCAAAGGATTTTACCTCCATCATAGCTAAGCTGAGAGCTGATAGTTCTGCTGCACCAAGAAATGAATTGTAGGCTCGATTTTTGGATACAGACTTCCTGCTATGGTCAAAGCCATTTGACTGGTGATTATCTTTATTCTCAGCCCACAGAGAACAGGTTACATTCATTTAAGAAATGGTGTGTGTATTAAGATGGTCTATCCACAAAGTCATTCACCAACTGATTCAATGAACAATGGTTCTGCTTGGAGTGTGGCAGGGACGTTGGGTGAGGGTAAGAATTTGGTTCATTAGTTGTGATAATTTGGAGAAGCATTCATCTCAAAGAAAGAGTAACTTATAAAGTCCTCTTCTTCAAACTTGATACAAGAGTTACAAACATCAGGAAAAGCATTCAGTCTCTTTGTTGTTCTCTTACAAGCCCCTTCCCAATTTAATTGTCTATGTTTCTTTTGGGTATATAAATACTTTTGAAATATATAAGCTGTTCTGAAAACTATAGTATAGTGTAAAGACATGAAATAAACAATCCTACTAATAGAGAGGCTGAGATAAGAGAAGCAAGATTTCAAGACCCTTATGTTGTACACAGCAAGACACTGTCACAAACAAACAAGCTGATAGTGTATATAGATTGTACAATGTTGGACCTATTTCTCCAATTACCAAATTAGAGAGACCATTGGATGACAATCAACAAATTTCTAATTCCGCATATTATTGGATTTCAATCGATTAGGATATGTAGGTAATATTAATTTTCATAGTAATATATTAAGAAAAACTAATTGTCACATTCCTGTTGTTTTTGTTGTAAGAGGTGGAATTAGGTTTGTGTGGATTTGTTGAAAGATTACCTTCTTGCTTCTTCTGGGGTGTAGTTTTGCCCCTTATGTTGATGTTTTCCCTCTATTATCTTTTGTAGGGCTGGATTTGTGGAAAGATATTGTGTAAATTTTGTTTTGTCATGGAATATCTTGTTTTCTCCATCTATGGTAATTGAGAGTTTTGCTGGATATAGTAGCCTGGGCTGGCATTTGTGTTCTTGTAGGGTCTGTATGACATCTGCCCAGGATCTTCTAGCTTTCATAGTCTCTGGTGAGAAGTCTGGTGTAATTCTGATAGGCCT